>CALNHX010008057.1:0-60956 GCA_940337035.1 Agriotes lineatus
TTGGCCGGCCACTCCTTTTTAGTTACTTCCTCGGTGCAAGCCTGAAGAGATACTTGGAGGACTGTTTTTATTTCAAACCTTCTATCCGGTTTAAGCTTGTGACAATAAATTATGCAAATAAAATCTTTGTTTTATTTTGACATCAACACAGCTGTATATGAACTTACCGATTGGAATATGCAAATAATCCTCATCAAATTTTGTAGTGTATTCACGTAATATCAAAGACTTGCCAAATTTGTCATTGCTGCAGTAGTGGTGAACCATCCTAAATGTTAAGGGAACAATTTAGGACTCATTTGCTTTGATTTAAAAATCTTATTTAGTTTTTGTTTATGCTTGAAAGTAACTGCTCAACTGCAAAATGTAAAACCAGAGATGTTTTTAAGTCAATACATGCCTTTTTGTGGTCGGCAGTAATTGCAATTAGTTTAAATTTAAAATAAAACAATAGCCACCTCCAAAACTCCCCATCTGAAGATTTGAAACTCCTTCAACTCCTATTATTCACCAGGTTACCATTTTTCAATGTATTGTATTTTAAATCGAGAAGACGGTACAAGTAGTCCTACTGATTGTGTGTAGCTATTGGTTGGTTGAATTATAAAAATTTTAAGTGCAAAACTAATACTGGAAACAAAATATTAAACATTAATAAAATTGAACGTGCAAAAATTATTGCATTTTCTAAAGTTCTGTATTAATATTACATTCGAAAAACTTCCTTGAAACTCATTTTTGAAACAGTGTTATATTGTATTCCTGTTTTGATTATGTAGTTACTGGTGAATGTAATGCAACAACATCCAGGAATTTCTATAACAATTTCAAATTTCTCTATCAAGTTTGTGATTCGTATTTGAAAAATTAGTTTCGCGCAAAATATGAAATTTAACTGGGCAGGTGTAATTATAGATGGAACGCTAGTAATACCTCAAGCTAAAACTGCTGTATATCTTTTGATTTTTTAAAAACAATTTCTTGTTCTTATTACATTGTTTTACTTTATATCACTGCTCTGAAATTATTCAAACTAGATAAATTAATTCAATGCTTATTATATAACAAAGAAATAATAAGAGGCAGATGTCAAAAGCATAATAAATGCACTACATTAAAGGAAAAACGGGTTGAAGAAGAACCTCATTAGCGTTAATAAAAATCTGTGTATTTTACACAACATTTTAACTAGCATATACTTATTGAATAGAGCCCATACACGTGCTGATAACGTTTGTAACAATATGTTAGTGTCCTAATACTTTTCCTTCTTGGACAAGCGAAAAATCTTCCAGATTTATTGGAAATACTTTAGATGGCTTTTGATGTATTTGTTATTAAATTTTTACATCCGACGGAACATTCCTCATCATAGCTTGCAGATGAGCTTGTTCCTTTTCATAGCTTCTAAAACTCTTACTACACATTTTATAGAATGTTTTCTAGATCTACAACTGAAAAATAAAATATACTAATTGATATATTAGGTGTCCTGAACACCCTAAGCAAAGTAAAGACACTTTTTCTAAAATTACATGTCCAAATCACATGTAAATCTGGAAGAAGACACTAAAGTAAAATGTAACTTGAAGGTACTGAATGAGGGAATATGCCAGGAAATCAAGCTTGCAAGATTTGGATATAAATGTATTTGGGTTTTTTATCTTTGTGTTTGCTTCGATTTTAATATATGAAATATCACAGATTATTACTAATAACATGTTTTTTTTTGTTTATCGGCAGTGAAAAACTTCGAAATCGTCATTAAAATACAAGAAATTGGCAGTGAAGTAACCCATTGTTTTACAACTTTTTGTAAGCGATGGGGCAATAGGTAAACAGCAATCGACATCAACGTAACCTACAAAAGTTGGTTAAAATGTTGTAATATCGTGATTTGCTGATTTAACCAAAAACGATGTACCCCTCCACACTGAACTTCTTTTTTATCCCTCATGTGGCCCTACGGGCCTCGGCAACTAAATCCTCATTAGTGATAAAAAGCTAAACTTCAGTGCTTTAGTATACAAACTATAGTACATTTTTTTCTATAATAATTTTCAAGGTCAACTTTCTAGGGGATAAGTTGCATTCCTGCAGAGTTCCTAGTTTTAATAATGTTGGTACATAGATTTTTAGTTATTTTCTTCCACTAAAAAAATGATTGTCATTTTGACAGATATGTCATAATTTAATATCGCTTGATTCATTTTTGTATTTAAAATATTTCTTGGTTTTCTTTTTTTAGCCGATTTTATTGATGATGGTGATGATTCCATGTTAAAAAAAGAAATTTGTTAAGAGTTCAAAGTAAGAAACTTTGGCATTCAAAATTGACACATAACCATAATTTTTAAAAAGTTCTACCAACACGAGGTATAAAAATTTCCTAGCATTTTAATCACATGTCTACCAACATTGTAACACTTTGACAGTTATTATAGAAAAAAAACGTACTTTACTATTGTGTACTTGCTGCTTTAAAACGCAGCCGTAATCAGGAATTGTAGTGTGCAATTACCTGGAATTTAACAAAAGTAGCTGTTGAATTCCTGGAATTTTAAAATTGCATATTAGTAGACACCCTGAATATGAAGAGGGTAAAGATTTTATTGCTAGACTGATTCTAATTAATTCTGAAAAATTCTAGGCAATAAATTGGCGCCATATCTGTGACTATGTCCACCCACTGTATTAAATTGTGCATTGTATGCTGGCACATTTTGGCGGAATATCAGCAACTGCACGCCAAATATTGTGTTTAAATTCATGCATATCATGAAGACGACTTTTAAACACCTTTGAACCATATAAAGCAATCTGGCATGCTTAAATCTAGAGAACGTACTGGTAATCCACATCCACAATTTGTGATTCCAGATGATTTGGGAACTTTCTTTTTGGACTTGTCATACTTTTGTTCACTATATCCGGTGCTCCGTCTTGTTGGAATGAGATACCGGGAGATCAAATAAATTTATAATAGAGTAGGCTCTGATTCATGTTATATGTTTGACAGTACTGGGGTTATGCCAAAGTAGCTGCTGGTAGTCTGTCAAATTTGAGGTTAGCAGGTTAGATTTTGTAATACAAACATAAAACCTAACCTGGTAAGCTCAAATAGACTCTCAGTAATGTAGTTATGTCAAAGTGACCATTGTCAGTCTATGGAAAATTTGAGGTTAGATTTTGTAATTTAAACAAACCTAACCAGGTAACCTCAAATAGAACCTCAGTAATGAAGTTCTGCCAAAGTAACCACTATAAGTCTATATCAAATTCGAGGTTAGCTGGTTAGATTGGTAACCTCGAATAAAACCTCAGTAATGAAGTTATGTCAAAGTAACCACTGTCAGTCAAAGTTAAATTCGAGGTTACCGGTTAGGTTTTGTAATTTAAACATAAAATGTAAGCAGGTAACCTCGAATAAAACCTCAGTAATGAAGTTATGCCGAAGTGACCACTGTCAATCTATCAAATTTGAGGTTAGCAGTTTAAATTTTGTAATGCAAACATAAAACCTAACCTGGTAACCTCAAATAAAACCTCAGTAATGAAGTTATGCCAAATTAACCACTATAAGTGTATATCAAATTCGAGGTTAGCTGGTGAGATTTTGTAATGCAAACATAAAACCTAGCCTGGTAAGCTCGAATAGAACCTCACTTCAGTAATGAAGTTATGTCAAAGTAACCACTCTTGGTCTATGTCAAATTCAAGGTAGCCGGTTAGGTTTTGTAATTTAAACAATACCTAACCAGGTAACCTCGAATAAAACCGCAGTAATGAAGTCATGTCAAAGTGTCCATTGTCAGTCGATGGCAAATTTGAGGTTAGATTTTGTAATTTAAACAATACCTAACCAGACAACATCCAATAAAACCTCAGTAATGAAGTTTGCTAAAGTAACCACTATGAATCTTGATCAAGTTCAAAGTTAGCAGGTTAGATTTTGTAATGCAAACATAAAACCTAACCTGATAACCTGCAATTAAACCTCAGTAATGAAGTTATGCCAAAGTATCCACTGTGAATCTTAATCAAGTTCAAGGTTAGCAGATTTTTTTTTGTAATTTAAACATAAAACCTGACCTGGTAAGCTCCAATAAAACCTGAGTAATGAAGTTATACCAAAGTAACCAGTGTGAATCTTGATCAACTTCATGGTTAGCAGCTTAGATTTTGTAATTTAAACATAAAACTGACCTGATAAGCTCCAATAAAACCTCAGCAATGAAGTTATATCAAAGTAACCACTGTGAATCTTGATCAAGTTCATGGTTAGCAGGTTAGATTTTGTAATGCAAACATAAAACCTGACCTGGTAAGCTCCATTAAAACCTGAGTAATGAAGTTATACCAAAGTAACCACTGTGAATTTTGATCAAGTTCATGGTTAGCAGGTTTGGTTTTGTAATTTAAACATAAAACCTGACCTGGTAAGCTCCAATAAAACCTCAGTAATGAAGTTATGCCAAAGCATATATGTAATACTTCTATGTGGTGTGTTCCTATTGAAGCGCTGTATGCTAGTGTTCACGAAAGAAGTGAGACAGAATGAATGCAAGTTCCTGCCTTTGCGCGTGCGCTTATCTTCCCGCGTATCTGTGTTAATGAAACGTGGCTTGTGAAATCGCCTTCGCTTCAGCGTCGGATAGTGTCGTACCACGCGGATCGTATTTCCGGCAGCCAAACAGAATTAGCGCTTGCGCATTATGCACAAACCCCCAATCATTCTGTCCTTCAATTTTCGTTGACACCCTCTCTCTTTAACACGCCATATAGAAGTACCGGGTGGCCATAAATATCTTATATCACATCACCTTTGGAATCAACACCGCTTTATTAAAGTGATGAATCCAACTAAACTAAATGTCATTAATGTCATCACAACTAAAATTCCTATCTGTCAAAAATTATTTCAGATTGCACAAAGTAATGGAGTTAGAACAGGAGATTTTTATAATCGAGTCGTAGGCTAAATTGCAGAATCCGGGGCACATTCCCCTCCTCTTATTGCATTTTATTACATTACATAGGTACCAATACTTATCGTAATTGAAATATAATGCTAACCAACATTTATAAGTAGCTAATTCCATGGCTACCGGGATCTCAGATATTTATGGCCACCTGGTATTACATATATGTGCCAACGTAACCACTGTGAATCTTGATCAAGTTCATGATTAGCAGGTTGGATTTTGTAATTTAAACATAAAACCTGACCTGGTAACCTGTAATAAAACCTCAGTAATGACGTTATGCTAAAGTAACCACTGTGAATCTTGATTAAGTTCATGGTTAGCAGGTTAGATTTTGTAAAGCAAAAATAAAACCTGACCTGTTAAGCTCCAATAAAGCCTCAGTAATGAAGTTATGCCCAAATAACCACTGTCATTCTATGTAAAATTTGAAGTTTGCAGGTAATATTTAGTTTGTTTATCATGGACAAGATCTAGGCGTGCAAAGTACCAAGCACCTTAGACACCAACTGCAGTGGTCATATGATCAAAGTCCTACTTAGAATTTGGCCGTGACTGAGGAGTCACCTTTACTTAGCAGGGGATATTTTACATAGTATATTCTGGCGACCCTGACTCGCCTTGTCTCAGGCCATGTCCTTACATGGAATGAAGTGCCCTAACACACACACACACATTGTAGTAACGTGGGTTCCACGGCTTTACATCACTCCTGAACAGGGTTGGCAAAAAATTTTTACTTCCTTTTTTTTACAAGGTAGGAAGTATTGGATTCACCCCAAAAATTTGAAATTGAGTTTTCAACAGATCTTCACGTTTTAGAGTCCCCTGAACCCAAAAAACATGTTTTTGTTCATTGGTCTGTCTGTCAGTCTGTGTGTGAATAGAATATCTCAAAAACGAAAAGAGGTGTGACGTTGAAACTTCATATATAAGTTTTATCTAGTATCTAGATGCGACAGCAAGTTTTTGAAGAAAATCATATAACCGGAAATATGGTGTTTATTCTTGTGATTTTTCAGTTTCTTTCGATTTTTTCAAAAACGACTGTTAACGATTTTTTTCAAACTTCACATTTTTATTGCATTTTTAAATGTGTATTGATGTGAGATAGGTGATTTTCCAGTTGAATACCTAGAAAATGGGTTTCTTTTGTTTTTTTATTAACTCATTTTTTAAATAGAACACCCGATATATTATCACATTCTTTTTTTCAGTCCCTCTTCTAGTTTCTGCCTGGTAATTGCTTTTACTTATTATTCCTCTCATCTTCTCTATATATTTTCGTCTTTACCAAACATTTCCACACAGTACTCTTTCCACGTTTACAGTACATCAATTGTATTTACTATCAGTTGGCTGTTTTTGATTTTGTGCATTTTAATTCCTTCTTTTTTTATCTTTCTTTCGCATATCTCCACTGCTGTTTCATCTACAGTTTTCTTGAATTTAATCCACATTTTTTTCAAATTCCAATATTTTCCGCCTTTTCTAATCCTCTAAATACCTGGTCTGTTTCTTCTTGGTATCTTTGTCTTTTTTTCTGGATCTTATCATTTTTGTATTGCTGTCATAGTGTATTCATGTTGTTCTACCTGGTTTGTTATTTTCATGTTCATATCTGCTTTTACTATTCTACAGGGGGTTCGAGGTTTCTATGATGATTTGTTTTCTTAATAAAACAAGTAGTTTTGCCATTAGTGAAACGTTAAGTATTCATACATTAAAAGTAAACAATGAGAGATTTGTTTACGTGCAATAATTAATTCAAAATGCATAATTGGATCAATCAACAATGTTCTTTGTGTTCACCAATTTCTAAAAACTAAATCTGTGGTTTCGGCCAAGGTGCTTTCCGTCAGTTGTTAGCTGTTCGTGGTCCTCCTGTTCGTTTTCTATTAAAAATGCTACTATGTGTATGCCATTTTCTAATTCATGTATTAAGCACTAACGTTTTAAGTTTTGTCACGAGTATGGAATTTAGAACCACATGAGGAATAAAAATAAACTTAAGTACCAACTGTCACAGACATCTTTTTAAATTGAGAAATCGCAAATATAATAAATTTTAACCAACATTTGTAGGTTGATGTTTTTTATCTGTCACCCACCAAGTTTAAAAAATCTTAAAACAATGGATTACTTCAGTGTGTATTTTTTGTATGTAAATAACGATTTTGACATTCTTCACTGCCCTACTAACTTCACATAGGTAATGTTATTGTTTATAACAAATAATATTAGCTAAGCAAAATATGTATCGAGAGATCCAAAAAAGGTGATCCTCAGCGGGCTGTGGAAATTCAAACATATGAATAATATGTTGGTAGCACTGTTGGTGGCTGTTCAAATTCGAGGTTATCAGGTTAGGTTTTGCATCAGTTTTGACACAAACTGACTCAAAACCTAACCTGCTAACCTCGAATTTGACATAGACTTACAGTGCCACCAACATATTATTTATATGTTTGAATTTCCACAGCCCGCTGAGGATCAGGTTTTTATGGATCCCTCGATATTTAAAAAAAAACATACACTTTCATTTATTTTTAAAACTATATTTACTTTGTGTCTGCAGAATCAAAATTTGTTATTTAACCCATTCCTTCCTACAATATTTTTTTCAGAATCCATTCAAACTCAGAGCTGTTGCAAACTTTATTGTAAACGTTTTAATATAGTAAAGTATAACATTTTCATTTAAGAAAAAACTTGTACTAAATAATCGATTTCAATGGTATAGTGCGGAATAATCAACAACATTATGAGTGAAATGTTTTATAGCAGTCTCTTTCGATATACAACATAACTTTACACTTGCAACACATCAATCTCACTCTTGCATGGCAATTTTTGCTTTGGAAGTTTTTCAGGAAAATGGCCGTGCAATACAGGCAGGGGTATTTAGATCTTTATTTTCTCAAAACAATGAGCTTCATCTTAGGGATTATGAAGAAACCTTCACGTTTAAAAATGTTTGGAGGGACTTTAGCACTTGACCTACTTCTGTGCGAAGATTTTTCATAGCATTGTAGGTAATTCCGGGCAATTGTTCTTTGCACGAAGAGCAAGTCAACATTCTCCTCGGATACAAGCCTATATTTTCGCCAGGTATTTACCACAGCCATATTTAGTATATAGGTAAATAAAGCCCACCACTGAGTTTACGTTTATTCAGTAATTGTTGACAGACTGGTCCATTATATCTCCGTCTCCCATTCCTCGATTGTAATTTTTAAAAAGTAAAGGTTGAGTCACTTCAGTTTTTTCTTTTGGAGCTGAAGACCACCGCTTGTGACTACACTATTGTCTTACCAACGTTCAAATGGTAGTGAAGCTGTTCATTTCTTTTGCATTTGTAAGGGGGCATCTTTTTGTATGGTTATTGCGAATTGTTTGAGTGACCCGGTAGCCAAGATTTCTCATACTTTCCATAAGACTATGACTCTTAAAATCAAAGAAGAGAATGTGATCAGAAGGGACAGAGAGGGAGATCGAGGACTACTTTGGATGGATCCAAAGAATAATTTATTTCTTTCAAGTACTTGACTATGCGATTCAATTTTTTTAGCCCCATAAAAAGTATCGAAGCCATAACAATAACCAGATGCACTACATATTGTCCAATTCTTTAACCGAATCTCACTGATTAGCCCCGAATAAATTGTATTGCAGAGTGGTGGCCATAATATTACACCATGGCCTCATCGATTGATAATTCTTCATGCCAGATATCCCACTGCTGAAATCTTTGATTTACAAGATCTGTAAGCAGACACACTTTGGACATTTTATCGTCTTTTTTCAATGCCGACTTATCTACTAGATATAGATTCCTTTTTATTTCATGGAAGCTATTCCTATGCATGCCGTTTGCTACTAAGGGTACACCCAGATCTTCACCAAACTCCAGTACATAGATTCACGTGGTAGATGGTGATGTCCTGTTAGAAACACTATTCCAAAAACAACTTTCAGGTCATTATTAGAGAAAGAAAATCGGTGATCATTATTCTGTTATGCATATAAATTGGTTTGTAACGCTACATGCTCAACTACAATGTCGTCCATAATTTTTTCAAAAATTTTTACTGGATTTTTTTAGTGGGTTGAAATTTCACTCTAAATTGAAAATAGTGTAAAATCTTGCAGGGTGACTTTAGGCAAAAACCGGCAACACTGTTTGAAAGGTGGGGGTTACGAGCAGACTTAGTAGGTAATTTACACATGTAAGTTTGGCAACACCGCTGTAGTGTAACATAATCTACGAAGTTGCAAAATCGGTTAAAAACCACGCCCCAAAAACTTGATCTCCTGAAACCACCCCAATTTGAATTTCAACCAGGTAATTACATTTTTAGACCTTTCAAACATTAGTACAACCTAATGTTATAATGAAATTTTAATTGATTGATTCGTTTATTTTCTAGAAAAACATATTGATGCCAGATACCTGTTGTCAGCAAAGTGGGGGTGAATAGGGTCACCAAATTTTAACATGCCTAGGAAATTTAAGATCTCAGATAGCTTCTCAAATAACTTATCAGATGACAATATCAATGTCCCCAATCAGTCAAATGTTATTAAATTTGGAAAAACGTTTTATAATGTTTTTCGTGTAATAGAAACCGATGTTAATAAAGGTAATTGGCTGCTGGTAGGTTTTGCTTTGGAAACGACTAAAGCTGGTCAGAGTAACAAACATCAGTATTTCATTTGTCAAGTTACAAACAAAATGGATAGTGAAACATTTGATGGGAATTTTCTAAGGAACAAGCTCACAAGAAACTTCTCAGGTTATATCAATACTTTTCCTCCAGTGGGTGACCAGGGTGAGTTTAATTTTGCCCAGATTTTTGGAAGACTGGCCCCTTCTGAAAAGTATGTCAGAGGTCATCTGAAGTTTAATATTAATTTTAAAAATCTTTAGAAGTTTTGTATAACTTCTATAATATATATAGCCTTCAAATGTCAACTAATTCAAATTCTGAAAATTACGATAGAAAGTAGACTCCAAGACTCATGTTTTGTAACAAAATAGCTGTTTATGCAACAAGTGCTAAAAGTTGACGTTTATGCACAAGACATGAAGCCGAAGGCTGAGTTTCATAACATGTCTCGTGCATAAACCACTTTTAGCACGCGTTGCATACAATATTTTATCTACGACCTTAATTTTACCGTTATTAATCCATAAATATCGATTTAACAAAGGTTTTCATCTACGACACTTCTAATTTATGTCATAATAAACAGTAGACATGCCGCGCGGGCGAATGTTTGCGAATGACAGTAGTCAAGGTCAGTTACGAAATGTAATTATTAATACTCCACATCTGACTGTATTCATTACATGACGCTTTAATTATTTCAAAAACACTACCTGTAACGCAAGAAGCAACTAGAATAACTTTACAACTTCACTTCCAGTTCGAAATTGTAGTTTTATAACCTCACTTCACTTTTAGCACATGGGCTAAAAGTAAACAGCTGATTTCTTTAACCACGGTAAACTATAAAACATCACTTTTAGTGAAACAAGCTAGCGCTAAAAGGCCTACTTTTAGTGGTGGTCGTAGATAAATAGAATTTTTATGTTACTTTCTAACAAAGTTACAGCTTCTCAAAGTAGAAAACTGACCCTATTCACCCCATTTTACGGTAATAACTTATTCCTTTCTTAGAAATATATAAATTTCAATGAAGTAACAAATAAATATGAAAAATTCAAACTCAATATAGAAATATATGGAAAATTTTATTTTCATGAAGCCTGTAAATTAGATTCTTCCATTTTGTTATGAAAATAGGCATTCTAATGAGCATGTTACCACTTTATTTTTGATATTAGTATTTATAGTCATTTATATACAGAACATTTCTTATAGAAGTATGGAATATTAGGAAAAATTGTTCAAAACACACAAATATGGCTTCGCACACATTTTCAACTTGATCAGGCTGATATTTAGTAAAAAAACTTGGAAAGATATCGGCTTTGTTTTCGGAGCCTTCTACCTATAGTCTACACATTACCCTTTTCTGTTACGTAATAATTTTAAATATACCTAGCTTATTTTATAGTGTTTACATTAAAAATGCCACGCTATAATGGGCAAGCCCAAAACCTTATTTTAAACGTTAGAGACTTCTTCGAAGAGGAGAACCATCATATTGGCATAGGTAAAGAATGTTTTGGTGATTTATTTAGAACAATAGAAATGGTTTGGTTGGAATGCAAATGAAAATACAATCGCAAGCTCAAACCTAGAAGAAATTATTATTATTGGAATCATGTACGATCGGTTGCATAGAAAACTGGTACAGCAAAAAAATCTATTTTGAAAATTTTGTTGGTGGCACTATGTCAAATTCGAGGTTAGCAGGTTAGGTTTTGCATCAGTTTGTGTCAAAACTGACGCAAAACCTAACCTGCTAACCTCGAATTTGAGATAGACTTGCAGTGCCACCAACATTTTCAAAATAGACTTTTTGCTGTACCAGTTTTCTATGCAACCGATGGTACCTACTGAGATTACCATTAACCATTGGAGGAAATACGCAAATCATGTTAGAGAAGCATGGGATACCATGAAAGTGTGTGTGTGGACTGTACGACTACAGAATAAAAATACATGATCTTTGTTGGTCCTTAAAAAATTATTATTTAGAACAAATTTTCTTGATAACATTCCGATTTTTTTTTTTTTTTTTGACAAAAAATGCATTTGAAGTATGTAAAATTTTGTTGAGTGCGGCTGCCATTTTGAATTTTTGAAATCATCTCGAACCAAGCTGAAACATTAAAGTAAAAGAAAAGAAAAAAAAGTTAGTAAATAAATCAACTTGTACAACAATAAAAATAGAGTTTATTCATTTGAGAATCTGTCAATGTAAGTTTTAAATTCTCTAGATCAGATTACAAAATATTATGTATAGAATTGTAGGTGAAAACAATTTTTTTTTGTAACTTACCTAATTTTAATTATCAAAATTGTTATACAGGGTGGCCCTGAAAGGTGTGGAAAAAATTAACCACATACAGTAGAGCTCAAAATAATCCGTTTTAACCCAAATTACATATATATTGTGTGTTTTAAAAAAAACGCATTTGCAGCATGCCATGATCAAATTGAAGTTTGCCACAACTTGATATCACGGCGTCCTACATTAATGCGAGACTGACATCTGTACGCGGCCTGCCATATTTGTATAATTTTTGTGATTCTGAGGCCAACGTACTTTGGCGCCATCTGTTGAGTTTTTGATAAATTATCTGTGATGTAGGCACGGCCTCCTGGATTAGTACGTGACTGACGTCTCTACGCGGCCCGCCACATTTGCATAATTTTTGTGATTTTGAGGCCAACGTACTTTGGCGCTATCTGTTGGGTTTTTGATAAATTATCTGTAACGTAAGCACGACTTTCTAGATTAATATTAATCCAGGAGGCCGTGGACGTATGCAACCAAGGGCATAAGCGCAACGTACTGTAGCGCCTCTACAAACTATAAAAAACGCCTTGAACTAAAAATGCGGCGGGCCGCGTAGAGACGTCAGTCTCGCACTAATCCAGGAGGCCGTGGATGTATGCTTTTAAAATAAAAAAGAGAAACTTGTAACAAGTAAATACGCAACCAGGCGCACAAGCACAACGAACTGTAGCACCTCTAAAAACTATAAAAAACGCCTTGAACTAAAAATGCGGCGGGCCGCGTAGAGACGTCAGTCTCGCACTAATCCAGGAGGCCGTGGACGTATGCTTTTAAAATAAAAAAGAGAAACTTGTAACAAGTAAATACGCAACCAGGCGCACAAGCACAACGAACTGTAGCACCTCTAAAAACTATAAAAAACGCCTTGAACTAAAAATGCGGCGGGTTGAAGCAAATGAACTACCATAAGTCAGAGAGAACTAAATTACATCTTGATCTTGAACTATTTTTCTAAAATATACAAAACACTAAATAAAAACAATTTTTATTGACTGTTATGATTAATACACTTGATGTTGTTGTACAAATGCCATCTTATTTTTTTTTTACTTGATACAAGTAAACTTGATGCAGTGTAAACTGTTGCCTGTCACAGTGACAAATGTGTTCATAAACAAAATGCAATCTGGCATTCACCTACAGGCTTTAGTTAAGACATGACTAGATTTTCTATCTTGCTTTCCAAAGCCTGCCCTAAATGAGTCACACGATACAAATGTCCACTCCTGATAAAGTACAGCCAGCGGAAGACGATGCAAAATGCTTTACCGTGTCTCTTGTATGAAAATAAAATAACAGGGACTTTGAAAACGCAATAAATTTTGACGTTTAACTAAAACAATGCACTGAGCAGTTTCAAAGCCTACCTGTTATTTTAATTTATGCAGTAAATAATATCTGTGTAAGCCCTGGAATATTTGGGTGTATCAGCAACTTTCTACGGAGCACGATACCTTTATGTATTGGTGAAAATGGATTCCAATTTAGAACATTTGTTATGATTTTCCATTAATTGTTGTTTATTGTGTAGTTTTCAAATTAAATTAATTACGTTTTCAAAGAGTACTTGTTTTTTAGTTTCGTACAAGAGACATGGTAAAGCATTTTTCATAATCATTAGATGGCTCTATTTCCTACGGGATAGACTTTTGTATATAGGTAATTTAAGTTAAATCAGCTTATTTTGAGCTCTAGTATATGTCGTTACTTTTTTCCGCACCTTTCAGGGACATCCTGTACACAAGGTACGATAGTGTACCAAGTAAGTTAACAGTACATTGGTAGGAATTAATACAAAATAAGAACAATATAATAAACCTAAAAAATTTATATTAATAAACACTAAATAGTTGTTAGCGAAACAATACTTGTGTATGTAAACTACAATATATGTATATGTTTACAGGGTGTCTCATTTGTTTTCTATGTATCCTTATAGGAAATACCTTAAATATTACAAGTACAGAAAACTGATATGTACAGTCGCGGAATTAAACATCCGGGCACTTACTATGATTCAGTGTATATCTATAATATAATTTTCCTTAATGTGTGTCTGTCTGTGGCACAACATAAAATCTCACGTTCCGGCTTCGCAGATGTTTATATTTGTTTAGGTTTTGTTTTTCTAGGGACCTCGGTAGGCGAGCGGCGATTGCCGTTGCAGCCGAGGTCACAGTGAAAATCGTGATCGTTCGGGCCGGAGCGGTTGAGAGTTCAACTCCCGGTACGGGCGGTCTAGATTTTCACTTAATTAAGGCTTAGGTTTAAGTGACGCCCGCGCCCCCTGAAGTAATGCGCGAGCGGTTCCGGGGGGCAACGGTAGTAGGTAGGAGAAAATAAAAAAAAAAGGTTTTGTTTTTCTTATCTTAGCGGTCGGCTCGGAGCGTGACCTTTCGCGTATCCTATTTCACGTGCGTGTAGCGCGCAATTTGCTTGTCTTACTTTACTTTACTTTACTTATCACGTTACCTGGTGAAATTAGTCAAAGTCAAAATAATTACTCGCATATGACAGCATGCCTCATTGTTTAACTGTCAATTGCTAACCTAGAAACGCAAAGCCCAATTTACATTACCCAAAAATTGCAAGAATCCTCTTTAAGACTCGCCCGGATTTTTAATTCCGTGACTGTACTTGGAAACTTGGATATCTTTTCAAGTAAAATTTAATGCCGAAACCATTTCCATATAAAAAAAATATTCAAACCTGATATAAAACGTTTACAAGGCACTTTTTCAAGTAGAATCCATTGTTTTTTTTTTTTCAAAAGTTGATAGGGCCTCTAAATTTTAAATTATGAGGCATGGCTTATTATAAAACACTGAAGTTTAATGATAACACTTTATTAAAAATCTGGTGTGTTACACTCACACAACTTCCTTTTACAGTGATCTTATAACTAGTCAAAAATTTTATTTTTAATTTTTAAAAATTTGTCAAAAATTTTCAAAAATTACAAATTCTACAAAATCGGTACAAAATAGAGCGTTAGTTGAAGAGACAAATTTTCTCTAGAATTTTAAGGTGAATTTGAAAATGTAATAATATACCGGGTGTTTTATTTAAAATAGGAGTTAATAAAAAAAATAGAAAAAGAAAACAAAAGAAACCCACTTTAGAAGTATTCAACTGGAAAATCACCTATCTCACATCAATACACATTAAAAATGTAATAAAAATGTAAAGTTTAAAAAAAATCGTTAGAGCCGTTTTAGAAAAATTCGAAAAAAACTGAAAAATCACAAGAGTAAACACCTACTTCCGGTTATGCGATTTTCTTCAAAAGCTTGCTGTCTCATCTACATAGTACACAAAACTTATATATGAAGTTTCAACGCCATAGCTCTTTTCGTTTTTGAGATATTCTGTTCACAGACAGACAGACAGACACACACGAACAGACAGACCAATGAAAAAAAAATATGTTTTTTGGGTTCAGGGGACTTTAAAACGTGAAGATCTTTTGAAAACTCAATTTCGAATTTTTGGGGTGAATCCAATACTTCCTTTATTGTAAAAGGAAGTAAAAATAGTACTAATGCATACAAATACAGTATGGAATTGTTTATATAAGATCTTTGACATGATGCCTGGTCATGTGTAAAAATATCATTAGTTTTATTTACGTCTGGTTAATTATTTTTGTTTATTATGGGAAGAAAAACAACCTTCTTCCTCGTGAAGAAATGCAGCAAAAATTTATTGTGTACTTCAAAATTAAAAATAAATAATTATTACAGTTTTTACCTACGTTTCGCTAACTTATTTCCTAGCTTCTTCAGAAACAAATTTTTATAAATGTTTGAAGGATTTCTTGGATTTTTTTTTACATTTTGACATCGGTTTTTAAAGTCTCACGCTTGATTTTCTGCCATATACGCCCACTCTTATAAATTTCTGAATCGCTTTCCCATATTTAAATTCTAGTCAGTATACTTACCTCATGCTTCTTTGAGGTTATGTGGAGATTTTGAAAATTTTTAAAACACATTTTTTTTATAAAATTCACATTTTTTTAATTTAAAAATATCAACATTTGTTTTAAGTGACGTTTTAAAAATTTTAGAAACCTCTACATAACCTAGCGGTAAGTAACCTATAATCGAAACAAGTTTATATATCCATAAATCTGCCATTTTGGAAATTATAATATAATTATATATTTTTTTACTCCTGCAACTACAATGGCATATAACGTATTAACACAGGTCGCTAAGTGACATTTTAATCACGTCATTATAACTTGTGACTAAAGAACCTCTTGGCCACGGGCTGAAGTTGGCAACGACATTTTAGTCACGGTGTGAAGTTAGGTTCAGACAGTATTTGTTTTATTAGCCACAGCCAACACTGAAATCAAGTTAGTTTTCAACAGTCAACTTTGACGTTTGTCGAGCATAATTTAATCTAACACAATATTAGTATATTAAAGTATGAGTGGATAACAAGGTCTTTAAAACACGCGCGAGTTTTCGAGCACGACGGCGTAGCCGGAGTGTTCGAAATAGAGCAACTATTTTTAAGACCAGTTATTCATGAATACTTTACACTATTTTTTATTATACCTGCAATACTGGAAATAAATTATGCACTAAAAACTTAGAAATAATTTTTGTCGTGATAAATCGAGAGGGCATAATAATATTGCTACTATAGTTACGAGAATTGTTTACGTTTTTGTCACATCCACGTCCGTTGTTGCATTCAGTCGTTTCCTTGACAACTTTTAAAGATCGGCGTGCTTTAATCGCCTGTTTTCGCACGCTCAGGAGTGCTTTAAACGGCGATTCTGATGCAGGTATAATAAAAAATAATATAATGTTAAGTGTCTAAATTTGTAGTCGTCGAAAAAGTATAAACTCATCTAGACACTTTATTAAACACGCTTGTGCCTAAAAATACTCATCACTAAAGTGACATTTATAAAACTTGGTACATAATATACTATTATACTTTAAAAACCAACCTCAAAATTAAAAACAAAAATTTAAATGGAATCTTTCAAACATAAATTATTATAAAAATGTATTTCAGAAGAAGCTATGAAATAAGTTGGGTAAACTTACTTAAAAATTTAAAAAAAAAAATATTTTTAAAATACACAATAAATTTTGGCTGAATTTCTTCACGAGAAAGGAGGTTGTTTTTCTTCCCATAATAAATCTCTATAAATGTTTGCAAACGCATGAACATTACTCTCTGTAGCATGGCTAAGGAGTCGCTGCAATTTCCTCTTGAATCTATTGTTTTAGATCATCAATTGCTTGAGGGCAAGTTTGGTACAATCTATTAATAGTAAAAAGCAAACTGGTTGGCCAAAAAATATCTCCATTTTCGTAATATCTCTTGTCAAAAATCGTTAAAAATTCTTGCAGTATGCTATGTAACTTGTTAATACCAGAAAAGATTAACAGAAATCTTGTAATTTTGTAATTGACATTTAAGATGAGTTGTTCCATTGTCTTCCTTGAAAACAAAAGGTTCTGTTATTCCAAGTGATTATAATGCGCAATCATAGTAATTTTTGCGCCATGGAGTGGATACTAATGAACATTGTGAAGATTTTCGTTGGCCCAGTACCTGTAATTTTGGTGATTGACGTACCTTGAGGAATTTAAACTACTCATAACATTTGCTGAACATGTTCTGTCCAAGCTACACATAATACTCTACATATAAATCCTACTTTTACTCATGTTTTGTGTATATTATATTGACGTTGAAATAAATGTTAAAAGAGTAACAATTGCCTTATTATTGCTAAAATATGCTTCAATTACAAAACTGTGCTGTTCTTCTTCTGTTCACAGCTGCATGAAATTACACTGAATTTAATGGCAAGCCTTATACTTTTTCTATGATAAAATCAATAATAAACAAAATATAAGGACTATCCAGAAATCGACATCCAGTGGGCTGGTAAAAAAAACTAGGAAGAAGGAAATGTTTTTTCCATCTTCTCTAATTGCTGTTTCTGTATCTTTCATTATGACAGGCTCCTAGTTTAATTTGTCCCTAATTATTTCATTTCAGGATGGTCTTCCCTTTCCATGCCAATCTTGATGTCGTCTCTTTACTAGCTGCTTTTTCTACTTCTTCTGTTACTTTTCTTACTATTTTTATATTGTTCACCTCATCCACATCTCTTTCCTTCTCCGTGTCAACTTCTATTTCTCCCAAATCTTTCACTTTTTCGTCTGTAAATTTATCTCTGTAGTAGCTGTTATGTTTCCATCTTAAACTCTTTCTCAGTTGTTCTCTTAGCTATTTCTACTGTAACCCTCGCTTTGTTTCTCTGTAGTATTGTTTATCTTGTTGGTTTTTTGTTAACATATACTTTTTCCATGCCTGTTTTTTCTTGTAACTGTTTGTTTTGCAGTTGCATTCCACCATCTTGTTCTTTTAAAACGTGTGTCAATTCTATTTATTCCACATATATTTCCGTAACCGTTTCCAATATTATTTCCTTTAATACTTTCCACTTTTCATCTCTATTTCTCTGTGCATCTTCTTGTTCAAATTTTTCATCAAGTTTATCTATACATATAGAATGAAGCCACTCCATAACAGATACCCATGAGGAATTTCAAACTGTGTGTTGTAGAGAGATGTCCATTATTCACAGATTTTTTTACCATATATTCTCTACAATTCTATACACTAAAAACTATCCGTTGTGTAGAGATGTCCGCTATTGAGAAATGTCCGTTGAGAGAGGTTTCTTCTTTTGGTCTCCATGGTTATTCCAGGCACTAACCATAAACTTCCTATTGGACAAAGATGTCTAAAAAATTTTTTGTAGGTAGACATTACTTCTTTTTAGGGTTTGTGTCGTTACGATTTTCTTACCGAATCTCCATTCGAGCATTAATTCATATCCGTAAATTATTTTTCGTGCATTCAACAACGTCCTAATTTGCCCTCGCGTCCCGCTCGGGCAAATTAATACGACGTTGTTGAAACGCACTCAAAAAAATTTCCGGAAAGAATTAATGCTCTTATGAGATTATTTGTGAAAATTGTCACTCTCATGGATTGTTAGTCACCACAGCCGGCCTATGTTGACCTTTATCATGCACATTAGTTTGTCCATCTTAAAACTTTCAATACTGCTCGTTGTGAAGACAGCACTAATCCTAATGGCTGGCCAAAGAAAGTGAGCTGAGGTAAAGGATTAGTAACGCATCTGTGTATGTGCCAAGTTGCGACAGCGACTTACTTGTTCGGTAGCCCACTGGAAGTTGTTTTCCGGACAACTCTCGTATTTAAAATTTATTTGAAAGGTACCTTAAGGATATTTTTATCGTTTTACAATTCTATTCAGAAACTGTTTGTGATATATTTTTTTATAAAGTATACAGTGGGTTCCATTTTTCAATATGTAATATTTAAGTATTTTATGTAAGAAATAGTCAAAAATGGAAGACCCTGTAAAAGTACAGTATGAAAACAGTAAAAATCAAGTAGATATCTTGTAGCAATACTTATTATTGTGTTTTACATTATGCTGTATCGTGCTTTTTGCACAGAAGTGTACCAAATACTCATAAATAATAAACTTTAAACAATAATTATCAATTGAAATATATGTACCACAGTACAAATTATCGCAAAACCTTTTTTAGTAGCTGATTGCAATAATGAAAGTAATTGGAATCTTGGTCTTACGTGATTAACTACCCAAAATTTTTTAAAAATGACATAGATCCCCGGCCGTTCCTCAACAATATTCCACAAAACTTTTCCATTATTTTTCGACTATCCTGCACATGCGTTGATCCTTTTCATCATGTAATTCAAAAACATATTTAAGTTAAATTAATTTTCACCTTTTGTGTGTTTAATTTGAGCTGTTCTATAGCAAATCTGTTTACAACGAAATTGTGTTATAAATCCCCCTTTTAATTGTTGTCATTTTTTTATAATAAAAATATGTTCTATTTTGTTGTATAATATTAATACAGACTATTTTCTATTGCGTACTCTTTTGAACAGCGAAGAGTTCTTCAGTGATTTATGTTATTTAATTGTAGGGTTTTCTGAAATTGAAGGAAGTTCATCAGTATGATTAAGAATTTTCTATTTGTTTATTTATTACAGCAAACTGTTCTTTAATTAGTTACCTCCAGTCACATGAGTAAACAATACAAGACAGTCTGTATCACAGTTAAACTTTGCAATCACAAAGTGACAACTGTATCACCTTCTTCAACATTAGTTTAGAAGTTCCACTGCTATTGTGTGTATTTATTAGCTTCAGCCCTTCGGACTCCAAGTTTGTAACGTGTTCTGACGATGGTACGTTGCGCATTTGGGACTTCTACCGATACCAAGAAGAGCGGATTCTTCGAGGTATGTTTATATTGAATTTGATCATTCAGACATCTGTTTTGTGTTTGTCATTTTTTCATTGCGTTAAATGGAATGGTGTTTCATTTAGTTTTCATGCAATAAAGGGTTAAAAATGTTAGTCAAAAACTAAAAATAATAAATGACGCTATTGTTGTTATGTAGTTGTGGGTAAATAGAACACTTGAAGCCAAATTCAGCAATACTTTAATTATATATTATAATTTCTCTGGCTATTATTGTTTCTGGGATACTCATGGTTATAATGAACGTTTTGCGTTTATATCAATAATAATATTAAATGTAAAATGGCATGATCTTACGGTATATTGAGGATTTTATATTACCATACTACTAGAAGTGCTTTAATTGACAAGTTTCTGTGATTGTTCTAAATTAAGAAATAATAGTGGTGATTTTATCATCCAGAAATTTACACAGAAACATCGGTAGTGTGAACCAAACAAAACAAAGCTAACTATAACAAACTATAGTAGAAAAACAGTAGCTATATTTGTTATGACTGGCATATACGCTCCATAAAACAATCGATATTTTCTGGCAAACGTTCACAAATAGTGAGTCAACAAACAGCAAAAAAAATTTAGAGCTTGAACGTAGTCGCTTTTTAAATTACTATATTTCATATTAGACCTATGTGTTTTCTGAGATTTAATTTTTTTAAATATTAAAATTGAAGATTTTCTGCAATGCATCCTAATGACTTTGCAGTTAAGTTAATTTTAGTTCAAAATCCAATGCTATAAAGCATTGGCACTTATTTGTGAAATGCAAAATACATAAGGAGTTTAGTTGTAATATTTCAAATGTTAAGTCTAGTTTGTGTAAAGCTATAGCTTTGTTACCAACCTTTTTTGACAATGTTAAACTTCTTAACACAAATTTTAACAAAAAGTATTATTCTTATTAACGAATCATTTTAATGCCAAAGTTTTGATATAACTGTGATTATTTTTTAGTAAAAATTGCTAGTACATAATATACATAATCTTTAACTTCTTTTATCTTTTAGTTTTGACCATTTGTATTGGACTATAATGGAGATAATGAGTTGCATATAAACAAGTAGTTATTCTACAGTTTTCTATTTTTCACTTAGTTTAAAGGTTTTTTGATGAGAAATGAAGTTATGTAAAACAACTACGCAAGTGTGGATTTTGTTTTTCAGAACCTTATAATGATTCCAACATTTTGAAAATGTATTAGCTGCTGTTTATGTAATTTCATAAATTTCATGTGAAAGATGCCAGTTCTTACAAGCTGGAAGAATGCGAACAGCACAACATTTACCTTTTAAATACACCCTTTATACCTATATGCAGGTCGTTTTGTGTTAAAAGAAATTACTGTACATGCTGATGTTTGTATACGTCAGATATTTACACAATATCAAAATGGCATTATGCAGCAATGCATTATACAATCCAGAAGGTCTATGATATGTCATAACAGTGACACTTGCTTTTGTTTATTCTTTACAACAATGTCTGACGAACCAGTGCATAGTCCTCTTGAGCAACACGCGGACACATACTACTCAATTGACTCAAGAATTTCTAACAAAAATGCGTTGGGAAATCCTTCCACCCTTCATATAGCTCAGACTTTCCGCCTTGCGATTTCCATTTCTTTGGGGCCCTTAAATAAGCTCTAGGTGGCATCAGATTTGAAGAAAAGACAATGATGAAGTTGAAAATTTTGTTTGAAATTGGCTGCACACACAACCAGAAATCTTTTGTTGGATGGCAAAAGTGCATCGACTTAGGAGGATACTACGACAAAAATTTATGTTGTTTTAAAATTTTATTTTAATAAAGAGTTACGATAAAAATCCGGGTCATATTTGAACTACCTTCGTACTATTTTTTTATTTGTGATGGCTCCATTTGTTTTTTCATTTATATTCTTCTGTTTGTTGCACTAATATTTTTCGGGAATAATTTAAATGGGCACCAAAGTAATTTTTGAGCACCAACTTTTTGTGGAAATTTTAATTATTGGCCACCAAAAGTAATAAATAAGCGACAGGATGCTATTACCAGGAATACCTTTGCCACGCACCAAAAATGTTTTTTAAACATTAACAAAACGTACTTTTATCAGAAATATTAAATAAGTGTCTGTATTTCGAATGATATATATATATATATAATCCAAACCTTTCTACCCGGAGGTGTAAGGTAAGTTTACAATATTAGTATAAGGATTATTAATTATTACATTATTATTACACTGCACTTTTAGTTATTTCACTGAATATACAAATTTAGTCCATTCTTTTTTGTTTAGAGTCAGTTTTTTGGCTTCGTCCCATGTTTTTTGGCTTCGTCCCATTTTTTATCTTTCTTCTTCAATATTCCTGCTATTTCGTCATTCCAGGTTTTCTTGGGTCTTCCGCGCCGTTTCTCTTTTTGCACTCTTGCTTCCCATATTGGTTTTACCTGTCTGTGCTCTCCCAATCTACATAAATGCCCAAACCATTTTAGTTGTTGTTTTTCAATTGTTTCTAGTATTGATTCTACTCCTAATTCTTCTCTTACTGTGTCGTTTTTTATTCTGTCTTTTCTCGTTATCCCTTTAACTCGTCTTAGGTATTTCATGTCCATTGCCTGAATTCTACTTTTCGATCCTTGTGAAAGTATCCAGCTCTCGCTTCCATAAGTTAGAATTGGTCGAAAGACTGTTTATATGGTTATTTTTGTTTTCTTGCTTATTTCTTTCTTTCCAATAAATGCTTTGTTTAGGCTATGGTACACTTTTGCGGCATTGCTTATTCTCTCATTGATTTCAACTTCTATGTTTCCTGTTCTTTCTATCGTTGTTCCTAAGTACTTGAATGTGTCTATTTGCTCTATCTTTTCGTGGTTTATTTCTATATTGATTTTTTTGTTATTCTCTCCTACTACCATTACTTTTGTTTTACTAGTGTTGATTTTCAAGTCTCTCTTCTTCAGTTCTTCTTCCCATATTTTTATGTTTTCTTGTAAATCGCTTTCTTTCGATGCACATATCATAATATCGTCGGCGAATGCACATTCGGATATTCCGATCGTTTTCATTTTATAGTATCCTATGTGAACCGGATGTGTTTTTTTTTGTGTGTAGCTTTTATAACATCGTCTATTAATATATTGAATAGCGTCGGGCTCATTACGCCTCCTTGTCTCAGTCCTCCGTTTATTTCGAATAAATCTGATTGCATGTTGTCCTTTCTTATAAAGCCTCTGTTGCTGTCGTATAGACTTTTAATACCTCTTAATAGTTTAGGGTTGATGTTTCTCCTTTTTAAGCTGGCCCAGACATCCTTTAGTGAGACTGAATCGAATGCCTTTTGTAAATCTATGAAAATTAGGTATATTTCAGTGTTGCTGGTTCTTGCTTTTTGTATCATTTGCTTTATACTGAAAATATGGTCCTGTGTGCTTCGCCCCTTTCTGAAGCCACTTTGAGCTTCTGCTAGTTGTTTCTCAGTTACTTTCTTTAGTCTCTTTTCTAGTATGTATTCGTATGTTTTGGATACGATAGATAGTAGGGTGATTCCCCTATAGTTTCCACATTCTCTTGCATCCCCTTTCTTGAGAATTGGTAGTATTACACTTGTTCTCCAGTCTTCGGGTACTGTTCCTGTGTCCCAGGCCTTGTTAAAAATGTCTTTTAGCAATTCAGTACCTTGCTTTCCCAGGTTCTTCAGCATTCCTGCTGTTATCTTGTCATATCCTGCCGCTTTACCTCTTTTAATTCGTTTGATTGCCTCTGATACTTCTTCTTTTTGGATGCTTTCTTCTTCGTTGTCTGTATTATTTTCTGTTTCTTCTTCTGTTGCTTTGGTGTCCTGTTCTTTGTTATCCAGAAGTTCTTGGAAGTATTCTCTCCATCTTTCCATGATTTGGTTTCCATCGGTGATTATTCTGTTATCCTTTGCTCTAATTTGGTGCAATTTACATTGTTTTACTTCTCTTAGGTTTTTTAAGACTTTGTATAGTAGTTTTTGATTCGTTTTGCTGTCCTGTTCCATTTTCTTGCCAAATTTCTCCCATGTTTTTTGCTTTGCGTTTATAACCATTTGTTTTACTTTTAATCGTTGCATTTTGTAATCTGTGTAATTTTCTTGTGAGCCATTCTTTAGATAGCGCTGCCATTTTTTTTTCTTTCTTTTTACTTCGTTTTTAATTTCTTGGTTCCACCAGTTAGTTTGCTTTTTATTTTTAATTAGCTGCTGTTAGTATCGTTTCCTTAAAGTGTCTCCACATTTGCTCTAGGTTCATAGTTTTCCATTGGTCAATTTTGGTTTCAATCTTTGTTTCTATCTTCTTACTAAACTTACTCGCCAGTACTGTGTCTTGTAGTTTGTATGCTTTTATCATTTCTGTTGATCCCTTTGGATTTTTTGTTGTTGTGTGGTTTCCTTGTCTTTCTATGTGTATACGCGTTTTTGCTACTAATAGGTAGTGGTCGCTATGGATTTCTGCTCCCCTCAGTACTCTTATGTCTTGTATTTCGTTACGGTATTTTCTGTTGATAAGCACATAGTCAATTATTGATTTTTCATTTCTGCTTCTAACCTCTCTTGTGTATTTGTGTATATCTTTATGGTTAAGGAATGAATTTCTGATTATTAGGTAGTTTTCCAAGCAGAAGTTTACTAGTCTGAGCCCGTTGTTGTTTCTGTGATCTTCCCCGTACTGTCCAATTACATTGACTGTACTGTTATTTCTTTTTCCAACTCGACAGTTAAAGTCGCCCAGTATTATTAATCTTGAGCTTATGTTTTCTATTGTCTGTGTGAGTTTTTCCCAGAAATCGTCTTTCGTATTCGCTCTTTCGTTACTGCTCGGCCCATATACTACCACTATCGTTGTATTTGTTTTACTTAGTTGTATTTCGATTTTTAGAATTCTTTGTGATATATACTCCCATTTCTGTATATTGTTTGCATGTTCCCTTTTTATTATGCAGCCTACTCCTTCTACTGCTCTTGCAGTAGGGTCTGCGCTGCAATAAAGCAGAATATGGCCCCCCTCCATTTCTATAATACCTTTGCCTTTCTTCTTCGTTTCCGTGATTGCCAGTATGTCAAGTTCTATTCTATCAAATTCCTGTATTAGTTCATACTCTTTCCCATTTAGACATTTTATATTCCAAGTAGCTATTTTTAGGGGTTTTTTCCCTTCTGTTGTGTTTCTGTGAATATTTAGCTGTTTTGTTTTATTTATAATTTCTTGTGCTGCTTTATTGCTTTTAGTTTGTTCTAAGTTTTGTTTTGTAAGGCCACTGTTTTGGGGTATTCCTGTCCTTTTGTCGTTTGCCTTTGTCGTCTTCCTGTGTTTGTCCTGCTGCTTCTGTAATTGTTATTGTTGTTTACTTCCTTCCCCTCCTTTATTCTTTTCCTCACTTATTGGTGCGAGTAGTTGTTGTACCATTTTTACTGGGGTTTTGTTGCTGTTGTTTGTTGCTCTAAAAATGTTTGGTGTTGCCTTTTTCTTTTCGTGGGCCTCTTCTCTGCTACGTGATGTTTCTGGCGGTGATCCTTCCTCTGATCTGCTTCTCTTATTTGTTTCCGTTTGGTTGTCTTGCCTTTTCCTGTCGTATATTGGTTTTTCTTCTTCTTCTCCTACGTCCAACTGTTGGAGGGTATATTCTTCTCCACTTACAACCAGTACGTTGTATTTTAGGTGGGCTCTGTATCCTAAGTCTCTTACCTTGTACATGTGTTGTAATAATCTCTTCCTCTGATTTTGGATTTCTTTTGGGAAATCCTCAGTTATTGATATCTTAGTTTCTTTCTTGATCTTTTTTGCTGCTATTAGTATCTCTACTTTTTTGTCTCGTTTAGTAAGTTCTATTAGTATTGGTCTGTTTGGGTTTCTCTCTCTGTTTCCTATTCTAGCAATATCTTGTATTTCTAGTTCTATGTTTCCATCCACACCGATATCTCTGAGTATTGTCCTGATCCTTTCTTTCCGTTGTAAGTCGCTCTCGTTTTCTGGTTCGTAGATTTCGTGAATTATTAATTTCTTTTTGCGTACTTCTCTGTCCAGGTACTTAATGATCTTTTCTTGTTCTCCTATTTTCTCCATTAGTTTTACATTTGTTTCTTTTAGTTGTAGATTTTCTTGTTTAATGGTCTTGATTTCACTTTGTACAGTATCTAGCTTGCTTTCAATTCGTTTTTCAGCTTCTTCAGACTTTCCAGTTTTTTGTTTATTTCTGCAAGAATGGTTTCCATCGTATCACCGCTTCTGCGCCACTAAATCCGTTGTACGTGGAAATTCCGATCTTGTTTATTTGTATTATATTGCGCTGAATACGGCCCTGTTATTGGAATGCGCACCGCGATAGGAGTTGACCTCGAATCGACTTCGCGGAAGGTCAAGCACCTCTCACTGTGCAATAATTAATTTTGTTTAGTTAAGAATCTTACCTGCGTATTTCTCGTAATATTTTGATTTCAGGTTAACTTTCGTTTACTTCACTACGTTTATTTAAGATTATTTAGCTCGAAACCTCCCGAAATTCAGGCGTAATTTCGGAGCAATAAATCGCACGTCAAGTACGCTCAGCTGTTCGATTTTTCGAATGATTTTATCTGTAATTTGTTGGAAACATTTTTTTTAAATTTTATTTTCGTGATGTTCGAATATAATTTCTGGCGGAAAAATTAAAATGTTTAGTGCTCAAATGGGCAACCAAACTCTTATGTTTTGGATATCAATTGGGAATAATTTGGGGCTAAAATCTTGGTGCTCAAATATTTTTGGTGGCAATATGAAAAATATTTGGAGATCCAACCAATATTTCTTTGGTGCTCGGTTAACTCTACACGTATTTTTTCATATACATTGTGTTTTTGACATCCACCTCCAAGATTTATCATTAGATGCAAAAGAATTGTATCTGAATCACCAGAATCTGTTACCAGAGGAAACAGATGAGCATCACAAAATACTAAAATTGCACTAATATTACTTTGTTTTAATAGAACGACACCCTAGATATTTTTAAAAATATTTCAGGAGTTTACAAATACATATACACAGCCACAAAAGAAATCTTCCAAAATTTAAATATCCGCATTTCCAATAATAATCTTCTTTAGGTGCCGTCTCCGTTGCGAATGTTGGCAATCATCATCGCTATTTGTATTTTCGATGCTGCTGATCTAAAGAGTTGGCTGGTAGAACAGTTGAACCATTCTCTTAAGTTCTTCATCCACGAATATTTCTTTCTTCCTTCCCTTGAATCTTTCTCTGCAGTATTATCTGTAAATAAAAAGTAATAATGCATACATCGTGGCCATTACGTTCTACATTTTCCAAAGCACAAAGTAAAGTTGTGTATATAGTATTGTAGTTACTCGCTGGTTGATGAATAAATGGTAAGAATAAAATGTGTGCTTTAGAAAAATTAATCATATTACTTGTTAAACGTTCAATATAACCATTCCAACCGGGTAACTATACATTTTTCCATATTCCATCGAATTTGACGTATCTCATTTCTAATATGATCCTTTAAAGCTTCAATATTAACCGGTCTGGTCTATTGTTGTAAACCTTATTCTTTAAGTCACCCCACATCTGTCAAACCCTATATCGTTGAATTTGTCTTTTGAAGGACTATTTGATTCCTCGGTAATATACAGTGTGTCCAATATTTAAAATACAAAAGTTGGTATTTTTTCTGACTAATCCTGTAGAGTTACAGAAACGGTTTTGTCCTTCCTAGATGCGCCGTTTTTACCTATATAAGTCTGGCAATTTTGAAAAATTCATCTCCGGTAGTTTTTGAAATATTTGCTATATTCCAGACTTTTTTTACACCCTGTATGTGATGTTGAATAATTCTTGTATGATGTTAAGGTTTGTTTCCTCAACTAGTTTAATTACTTCTGATGTCAATTCGTCTGGCCCTGGTGCTTTTCTAGCTTGTATTTTGTTGATGGCATACTTGATTTCTTCTTTGGTTATTTCCGGTCCGTTGTGGTCTTGTTGATTTTCTATTATATTTCTGTATCTGTCGTCGAAAATAAGTCTTCAATATAAACTTTCCACTCGTTTAGTTTTTCTTCGGTGTTTGTAATTATTCTCCCATCTTTGCTCATTAATACACTTGCTCTCTTACGTTTCTGTGTTCCTGCGAGCTCTTTTATTTTTTTGTGTACAGTCAGACCTCGCCGTTCGCGGCGGTTACTTTCCAGAAGAATGCCGCGAAGCGCAAAATCGTGATGCGCGAGTGAACACATAAATGATAAAAACGGGGTTAGGTTCTATAAACTAGATTTATTTATACTATGCAACTTCAAAAAATTCAAAAATACATAAACGTGCGTATACAAACATGCAAATACGTACATTTTCAAAACATAAAATATAAAGCAAAAAACACTAAAACAAAAAACATTAAATTTTACAATTTATTTCAGGTCCGATTTGGTAATAAGAAATTCAAAGGAATAGGCTCGATAAGTGTGTTTACAAGTTTGTAATAAATAATGTTATTTAGGTGTTCATGACATAAACCGCATACGTCTGCTTTATTTACTTATGGCCGGTCTTATGAAGGTCACTAATCTGACATTAACTTTAAATCGCTGTTAAAATAAACAAAAGCTCATCAAAACGTTGGCGCTTATGACGTATTATTCATTAGTAAACTAATTTTTATTTGCTTTTGTTTATTTTAACAGCGAATTAAAGTTAACGACAGATTAGTGGCCTTCATAAGACCGGCCGGTAGCGTGTGAAAGTTGAAACAGTTGGCAGTTCCATCTGCGAACGGCAAAGAAAAGGGAGCACAAAGGTGCCTCGCCTAAAATCAAATCAGCGAAGCGCAAAGCCGCGGACAGCGAGATCTGACTGTATATTGAAGTTATCGTGTTTTAATTGTAATTGTTCTATTTCCTCGCATTTACTTTTATACCAATTTTCCTTTGTTTTCCTTATCTGTGTACGTGTTTGTTTTTGAATCTTCTTGTATTCCATGTTGTTATTTTTATGTCTTCTTCTTATATCCATGACTTGAAGTATTTCCGTCGTCATCCATTCGTGCTTTATAGTTTTGCTTTCTTTCACTGAGTATTTCCTTGCTGGGTTTCATTGTGTTTAATTTTATATTTCTTATGTTCAAATTTATTTTATGTGGTACTTTTATCATTAGCAACAGCGATTTGTTTTACGTTTGGCAGTACTGAAGTGTGTTGTTGATGACACTGTAAGTGCCAAATTCGAGGTTAGTAGGTTAGGTTGTGCGTCAGTTTTGGCCTAACCTGCTAACCTCGAATTTGACATAGACTTACAGTATCACCAACAACACACTTCAGTACTGCCAAACGCCATACTTGTTCAGAAAAACATCACTTTTCTTAACTTGTAGAGTAATATACTATTGTTTTGTACTTCCTATTTTATCTGTTGGTGTTTTAGCTGATGGACATTTATTCGTTTTCTGTTGGTTTTATTTTCCTCGATTTTAGTTTAATTATTACGCTATTGTGAAGATCTGGTCCGTTGTTGAACGGTTTGTTCTAAAACCACCTTGGTAGTCTCCCAATTCGCTCTCGGCAAAGTCTTTCAGTCTCTTGTTTATTCTTCTCGCTAATATCTTATAAGTTGTGCCTAGCAGGAAGATAGGCCTATAATTTTCACACCTTTGTTTATTCCCTTTTTTATAGATTGGTACTATTATCCCATCTGCTCATTCTTTCGGCATTTCTCCTTCTCTCCACATTTCTTTCGATAAATTGAATATTTTTTCATGTAGTCTACTCCCTCTGTACTTAATTAATTCTGCCTTTATGTCGTCTTTATCTGGGCTCTTGTTATTGTTCATTTTGGCAATTATCTCTTTGAGTTCATCCATTGTCGGGGGTGCTACTTCCTGCATTTCTTGTCCTATTTCTGCTGTTTCTTCTTGTTCTCTGTTTTAGCCCGTTAGTATTTCCTTGTAGTGTTCCATCCATCTTTCCCTTTGTTGTTCCTCATCTCCCACTATTTTGCCTTGTTTGTTTTGGTACCATGGTGTTTTTTGGCGGTATCCTTTACTTATTTCTTCGGCCTTCTTCTAAAGTAGAATAGAATGGACAAAGGAATAAGCCTTTTATCTTGGAGCTGGAAGTTAGAATGTGAAATATAACGTGAATGCAAAAAAGCGGGCTGGAATTTGAACACTAAAATGTTGGATTGGTCTACATGAGCCCTCACGAGCGATAGATAAAAAATATATGTTTTTTGCGGGTGGTAAAGTACCTTTTCTGTTTTAAATCATCAAGGAAAATTGTTCAAAATGTAAAATTGTGGTCCCATGTAGAATTTTAAATCAGATAAAGTACCGTTTTAACACAGTTTCGTAAGTCAGCTGATATTTCTGAAATTTTGCATGGAATCGTGATTTTACATTTTGAACAACTTTTTTTATGCTTTAAAACAGAAAAGGTGCTTTACCTGAAAAAATATGTTTTCTATCAACCGCTCCTGAGGGCACATGAAGACCAATGCAACATGCTTGTTTGGTGCATAGAAAGTTTTTAGATCGAAGTAAAAATTGGCAATTTATATCAGAAAGAATAATTGTATTCAACTAGAAAAAAATGCTATTGCAATGTATATGGTCATAGCGGCACCTGGGCCAAGTGAAAACGAGCCGAACAAGATGAAAGATAAATTCTGGGGCAAGTGCAGGACTTAGTGGATAATAAAAAATCTGTAAAAGGCTTTACCCAGAACTTCCCTCGTCGATATTATGACACTAAATAATTTTAAAAATCAAATTAAGTTAGGAGTAAAAATATCTTCACGTTTCTAATAAATTAAATACATTTTCAAATAAAAAAAGCATTGCTGGTAATCAAATTCAAGGGGCAGGCGGACCGCGTATACAGTCCCAACGTTTTGTGGGATATTGTTAGGGAACGGGCTATTTCTACCTGAGCTACGGAGCACCGACTTTTCGAATTCTTGCGTTGCAGCTATATTAAGCAACGCACTAATTTATTTCTCATTTTTGTATTGTACAACATTTATTCTGTATCTATTGGAGCCCATTTTTGGTAAGAATAAAGCCTGCGCTATGTACAAATTATTACTTGTAGTTATTGCTAAGTTAAATAAAAAGTAAACAAAATTTTATTTTTTTAAGGTGCTCACCCTGTATATATTTATCTAAAATTTTCTCGGTTAAATGCTAGATAGATATATGTATAATGTGTATGCAAAATTTTATCTTCCTTCGACAAATAGTTTTGGAGTTATACCGCCAACAGACAAACAGACGGAATTGAGAAAACCTCTTTTTCGTCATCTAGGGACCTTGAAACGTGAAGATCTGGAGAAATCTCTATGGGTGATTTTTTTCGCGATTACAATACTTCCTTCGTCTTTTAGACGAGAGAAGTAAAAAGGAGAATTGATATTAGCTGGTGACTTAAATGGGAGAGTAGACAACAGTGAAGAGAGTTCTGAACAAACAGTGGGAAAATGTGAAGACTTAGTACTTAATAATAATGGACAACAAATTATTGACTTCTGCATTGAGCAAGAAAAAGTAAAGTACTTTTCGTCGTCCTTTACCAACATTTTTTCCGAAGCAAGAAATTTTCGACGTAGTAACTGGCACTTTTGGGGAATATCAGTAAGTTGTTTTGTCGAATGGTTTGGCATTTTTACCCATTTGTGGTAGTATAAGTTCAACTTCATTAATCATTTTCGGGTACTTGTACCAATTTTGAGTGGTGAAAATTGGGATGATAAAAAAAATTATGAGCTAGAAGTGGAAGATAATGTAGAAGGAGCTATAAGTGGGCAACTCAGTGAATTAGAGGAGGCCCTGACAAGAATAAAGACAGGAAAAGTGGCCAGTCAGGATAACATAAAACTAGAAAGGTTGAAATGTATAGGATAGAATGGAAAAATGATTTTACATAAGATAATAAAACTAACATGAGAGATGAAACGAACACCCAAAGTTGGCCAACAACAGTTGTGAACACTTTTGCAGTATTTGACAGATAAGTGTGCCATGTAAAATTTACGAAAGGTTGCTTGAAAAAATGTTAAGAAACATCTTAAGAGAGAACTTTTCGAGAAACAAGCAGGATTTAATCTAGCCAAAAGCACACAAGAGTAACATAGAGTAACAAGGTCAACATAACACACACACACACACACAGCTCACACAATGGTTGCTGTGCAAGCACAGAGGGCGCGCTCCACCTTTGTATCCCGAATCCGGGGCAAGTTGAGCATTGCACCGCCAGATGCAAGCATATAAAGCACCAGCTTTGACACCGCAAGGTAAAACGAGGTTTTCGATTATACATTAATTTTAACTGTAAGAGAATTGAGCTTTTTTACATATTTCTGTAATCTTTTGTATTTACGAGAATAAGATGCTGGGAATCCCCTCACTCTATTCAGTGTGATTGTAACGTTGTTTACAATGCGCATTATTGTACTGTATTGTAGTCACTGAACATTTACGGAATCGCCAGTAAGAGACAAACTTACAGATAATGTTTAATTAAATCTATGCATGAGAACAACAAATCCTTTTTATGCTTTTCTTATTGTCATTTTAAATTATATTATTTTTGTATTTGTATTGTTGTATACGAACCTAGAATGATATCATTTGGCTCAGATCAGTAAAGCTCTTAAATTTGCTGGTGTTTTAATTTAAACAAACCAATATTTGTTATTAGAATAATAGAAAGGAGATTAAGAACAATTATCTATATAAATAAAAATCAATTGCCGCATGTATGTTACATCATCACTGGAGAACGGCTTGATCGATTTGGCTCATTTTTTTTTGTTGTGTTCATAATTGTCAGGACGAGGTTTGTATGAAAGAAAATTTTTGGAAAATCCACCGGAAAAGTCTGAAAATCAAAAAGATGATTTTGTATGGGATTTTGTATGTTTTCGTTTCTGAATGGCTTTTGGAAGAGAAAAATGGGAAAATCGGAGTGGAAAACTCGGAAAATTAGAAAAAATCGAGTTTTTTTTTCAGGATGGAAAAACCGGTATAGAACAACGGAAAAGTCATGTTTCAAAACATACACATATAGGTTCACGTAATATTATGCCCGGGCAATGCTGGGTACATTACAGCTATGATGTATACAATGAAGAAGGAAGTGTATTTCGAAATTCAACCCCTAAAGGGGTAAAGTGAGGGTATCAATTTTGTATGGAAAAATAATATTAAATAGACATTTCGACTTGGAACTTCGTAGAAGTACTCCTAAAAACAAATAAGCAAACACGTATTTCGTGATTTTCCGAAAATCAACTCCTTAGGGGGTGAAATAGGGTAAATAAGCCTAAAAGTCCAAGACATAAAATTAAAACTATAGTGGTGAAACGGGGTTTCAGAGACAAATAACTTTTGAGCAGAACGTTTGAGGAGTCAGCTAGTTGATAATAAATTAGAAGATGAACATTGAACAAGCAGCATATAGAATGGGAAGACAAACGATAACATACATCTATTAAAGGAAACTAATAGAAAAGGGAGGGGAACTATTTGTAACCTTCATAGACATAAGAGCTGCCTTCGATTCAATTGATAGGAAAATAATATGGAAGTGTTTAGAACAATTAGGGGTACCAAAGAAACTAATACGAGTTATAAAAAAAGGATCTTGTTTCTGTATGCTCTGTCATAAACGAACTCTTTATTATGAACTAGTACCAACCTAACTACATAACTAAATATAAGTAGCATTTGTTACATCTCCCTTCTTTTAATTAAGACATTCACAAAATTCTTAAAGTATTCAAGAAACAAAGTCTTTAAATTTCCCAGGCATCTTGACTTGCCGTCCTCTTGATGTGACTTGATCTGGCACCCTTGGTTCGTTCTGCTGTACTTCTTTCACCTTCCCGTTGACCCTCTGTCGCTCTACTGTTTTATCTTGACATTCTGTGATTGTTGTAGTTTCTTCATTTTTTGTTTCCTTCTCTTTTCTTGATGTTTCTATTGTCTCTGGTGACTGTTCGGATGTTGTTCTTATATGTCGGCTATTTCTTCTGAATTTATGCCCCTCTACCTCAACAATGTATGATCTTGGGTCGAGTTGTTCAATAACTTGCCCCTTGGTCCACTTGTCTGCTCGTCTTTCTGGATTAAGTTGCACCCTTATGTCTTGGCCAACAACTAATTCCTTTCTGGCTTTAGCGTTCTTATCATATACTGCCTTATACTTTTTCTTTTTCTGGTACATACGTTGTTTATTACTTGTGGCTTCAATAACGCTGTTGCTGTAGGTAGTCCGGTATTAGTTCTTCTTGACATGAGCCTTTAGACTGGACTGCTGTTCATGCCTTCAGTTGATGTATTTCTCCAGTTTAATACTGCCTTCCAGAAATCTGATTTTGCTCTAGCAGTTCTTTTCAACTTGTCCTTTACAATTTTTACTGCTGATTTGGCTTTCCCATTGGATTGGTGGTGGTAAGGTGATGATGTCCAGTGTATAAACCCTCAATCTTTGCTAAATTTTCGAAATGCTGAACAATCCAACTGTGTTCCAACATCTGTATCTCCTACTTCCGGTATTCCATGCACAATAAAGTATGTTTTGCACGTTTCTATGATTGTTTCTGCTGTTATATCTTGTAACAATTCCGATTCCCAATAGTCTGAATAGTAGTCCACAATAACTATGTAATCCTGTATATTGTATTTAAATAAGTCTATTGCGAGTCTTTGCCAAGGCCTTTCTGAAGTTTGATGCGTTACGATCGGTTACTTTTGCTGCGCTATTTTCGATTCTCTACATGCCTCGCAGTTTGCTATCTTGGTTTTAATATCATTGGTCATTGCCGGCCAGTACATCACATCACGAGCTTTTCTGGTGCAAGCTGCTGCTCCTAAATGAGTTTCATGTACTCTTGCTATCATTTCCTTTCACATTTCTTTTGGAATTGTTACAGTCATACCTTTGAATATTACACCATTTTGTACACTCAGTTCTTCTCTAAATTGCCAATATTCTCCAATATCTCATGAGGTTTGGTCCTTCCTGTCTGGCCATCCTCTTAGAATTATTTCTGTTAGCTTTTGTAATACTTCATCTTTTGCTGTCTACTTCTGTATTTGTTGTAGACGCTCTTCTTTTAAATTCAGATGTTCTGTCATATTGATTTCTTCTAATTCTTGGTATATTTTCTCGCATTTATTTATTTCTTCTCGTTGGTTACTTTTAATAGTGGCTCTAGAAAGAAGATCCGCTATATACATTTCTTTTCCAGCCTTATAGGTTCTTTTAAATCATAGTTCTGTAGTCTTAAAAACATTCGTTGTAGCCTTTTCAGCGCTTTCAACAGAGATTTTCTAAAAATTATTTCTAACGGTTTGTGATCCGATTCAACTGTTATCGATTTTTGATCACAGATGTACTGATGAAATTTTTCACATGCAAATACTGTCACCAAACACTCTTTTTCAATCTGTGCATAATTTTCTTCAACTTTCCATAGTATTTTTGAAGCAAATGCTACAAGTTTTCTTTCTTGCATTAGAGATGCTCCCAAACCATGGCTGCTCGCATCACTTTGGATGGTTACTGACTTGTTTGTACAATAATATTTCAGCACTGGCGTTGCTGCTACCATTTGCTTTATTTTGTCAAATGCTTCCTCTTGTGTATGCTGCCAAGCCCACTTATATTTGTCTTAGTTTCCTATGTGGTTCTGACACTTCCGACAGTTGTGGTAAGAATCTGGATAAATAGTTCACCATTCCTAAAATCCATTGTGTTTCTGTTCTGTTTTTTTGGTTGTAGCATCGTTGTTATCGCTTCAACTTTTTTTGGATCTACATGAAGCCCTTTTTCTGTTAGCATGTGCCCCATGTACTTGTTGTCTTCTAAATTTAAATTTTTGTAGATTAAATTTTAGATTTACCTGTTTTGCCCTTTCCATTAGTTGAATTAGGTTTCTGTTATGATCTATGATGGCTTCTTGCTTTGTGTCCCCACTCCCATAGACCAGTATGTCATCTGTAATTACCTCAATTTCTGTCAAGTCCTCCAATGTCTCATGTAGTCTCCGCTGAAACTCTTCAGGGGCTGTAGAGATTCCAAATGGCATTCTATTCCATTTGTACCTCTTTTGTTGTCCAATTTTATGTGCCAAAAGCCTTCTCGAGCATCGAGTGTGCTGAAAACTTTAGCCTGGCCCAACTTTGGTAACACTTCTTCTATCGTGGGAATTTGATAATGCGCTTTTTTAATGCCGTGTTCAGATCCCGAGGATCCAAACATATGCGTAGCTTATTTGGTTTCTTCACAATCACTAAATTGCTTACCCATGCAGTCGGTTCAGTGACTTTTTCTATCACTTTCTGTTCACACAGTCTTCCCAGAGTTTTCTTCAATTCTGCTTTCAGCGAGACTGGTATGCTTCGTGGTTGGTTCACTACGGGGCTGACACTTGTATCCAATTTCAGCTCATATTCTCCAGGTAGGCATCCCAATCCTTTAAATAGCTCCTGATATTTTTTTACTACTTTTTCCCTCGTCAAAGACTGCGTTTCGTTTACTTCTCCAATTTCTTTAACTGCATTCACATTCAATTTTATCAAATCCAGCTGTAGGCAACTTTCAGCTCCTATCAATGGTGGCTCCTTTTCGTCCAATACTTGAAATGTTAATTCGTACATCTTATTTTTAAATTGACAGTTTAGTACTATTTGCCCTTTTGGTTTTATCACTTTACCGCAATAAAACCTTAGCTTTGCCATTGACTTATCCATCTTTGGTACTCCTTCCTCAGCTATATTACAGAGTTGATGAGATTCAATCACATTACAGGTAACACCTGTGTCGATTTAGCATGTGACTAGCTTGCTTCGGGTTCTTTTTGCCAAATTCAGATCCACAATAAGCTTTTTCTTCTTACTTGGTAAACCAATTGCATATACCAAATTGTAGACCGATTGTTCTTCTTGCGATCCAGTTTGGTTGGACTCTTCTTCCATTGCATGCACTTTTGACCAACAGCACTTGGCGTAGTGGTTTTTCTTCTTGTACTTCCAACATGTTGATCCATTTGCCGGACATTTCTCTTTTGTCTTTTAGTGTTTTCCTTCGCAATACTTTGTTTCTTTATTTTCACCCTTTTTATGCTTTTTCAGCGATTGCACTTTATTTATTTCCTCTTTGCCTTTTTGTATTTTCACCAACTACTTATTGGTTTGTTTTTTTAACTTACACGTAGTTATTGCCGTATCGAGCGTTAGTTTTGTATCGAGTAGTAACTTTTTTCTTACGCTATCATCTTTTATTCCCAAAACTATTCGATCTCTAATTAACTCTTCTTCCAGTACACCAAATGCACATACCTTCACTGCTTCCCTGAGTCAATTTACAAACACATCTACTGATTCTTCGTCTTCTTGCCTCGTTGAGTTGAAAATGTATCTGTTATAGATCACGTTTACTGTAGGCATAAACTGCTTTTCCAACTTGTCCAAGATTTTCTTAGTTGTATCTAAAAGTTCACTACTGTGTACAGGTAAATTTACATATATTTTATACCCTTCGCTTCCTAGCAGCGTAAGCAACTTTGCGACTTGCACTTCCTTCGGTTTACTTGTTAATTCGGTCGCTATCGCGTAGTTTTCATATGTTAGTCGAAAATACTTCCATGTTTCAACCATTTCTGCACCGTCTTTAATTTTCAGCGGTGCCAGACAGGGTAGGTTTGCATTGGTCATTTCGAAACAGTAACTTTCGACGTGAGCCATTTTCGATGTAGAACCAGTTTCTGAGTTTCAAACAGTGACTTTCAACGTTTTCGATGTAAAACCAGTTTATGAGTTTCTCGCCTATCGCTAACCTTACTTCTCACCTGCTGTTTTCCTGTGCTTCGTTTATTTTTCTTCTATCTATTCTGACCTTTCGATTTCTGCATCAGTTCATCTTGACCATATGGTTATAGCATTTGTTGTCTAAGGTAACTCGTACTTCCGATACGTCGTCCTTAACAAACAACAACTCATATGATCAAAGTCCCATTGGAATTTGCCATGATTGACATATATATTTCAATTATCTGTATTCTTAACTTTTGTCGTTTTAACTTTTAATACTAATGAATGTCTTCTTGGGTCAGTGAAAGCAAATAGCCCCCTACAAAAACTGATGAAATCACAAAGCATTTGCAGAGAGACGAGATCATTAAAACTTTAATAACTTCCGTCCCTGTACAATTAAAACCTGCATACCCAGGAAGCATAAATGTGCAGACGTTTAGTTGGTGTTAAGAAAGTTATGATGTCATCAAACATGGAAAAGTGGATATAATGGATAGCCAAAATTAAGTATGATTTATGTAATCACAGTAACAAAACCAAAAAGCTTAGATGAATAAGCCACATGGAAGTAACGCAAAAATTAGAAACTTAGATGATATCCAATAAAATGTATAATATAAAGATGTGCAAAGCAGTAACATTGAATAGAGAAGAGACAGCAGTTGAGAAGGAGATGATGGAAGATGCATGTATAGTACCAAAAGATAGACCTAGAATTTTTTTTGGTAAAAGTTTAGTATACTGTTCGGTCATATTTTTTTCTCTAAAAAAAGTTCATCAAGACCTAGCAACTAACCTAAACCACCGCCGAGAGCGCAACAACATTGCTTTAAACATTACGAGACGATAGCGGCACCCACAACATTTTTACATTCAGAGAAAAAATACGACTGGACCATATACTGAACTTGACCCTTTTTTTTTATTAAGTTATGTGCAGTTAATATTTTTTTGCATTTCATATGGTAATGAACTATATTTCTACATTCAAAATCGTTTAGTAAAGTGATCCTTTACACCATAGTAACCGTTACAGCATGGCAACGGATTTTGACATGGAAATAATTTTTTTTAATTCGTATAAATATTAACAATATAATTACTTAAGTAACACCACTAGATTGAACATAAACTGGAGCTGCTCATTGTGCTTCAGTACATAAAAATTAGTTCTGCTCAGCTCGATTACATTTTGACATCTATCATCTTGACATTAAATTGTTAACCTTATTTAAGCTAAACGACACAATAAATCAGAGGCGTGCTCAACATTGTGGTATGGCGCATTTCAAAACAGAATTGAAAAACACACAAAAATAGCAACAATCACAATAGCAATAAAAAAATAACAGAATTAACAAAATCATATGACGTTAGTTACAACGCAAACGCAATCCCTCTACCCACAGCTACTGATTACTTGTCATTTAAAATGTAACCAAACTTTGCATGTTTGACAGTTACTTCTTTCCACATGTTGCCAATTCAGTGAAATCAAATATGATCACAGCACCTTTCATGGCCTACCTTGAAAGTCAATCTAGATTCTGTAAGCTGTACCTTAGACACCAATTTCTAGTCATATGGTCAAAGTCCTACTTATAGTTTTGCTGAGACTAAGGAGTTGCAACCCTAGTAAGGGATCTTTTACATGCTACACATGGTAGTAACATGGGACCCAGGGTTTTACATCACTTCCGAATGATGGTATTCTGTAGAGGTTTTCATCCGCATTTTATTTATTTTTAAAAACCTTACTAGGATCGGGAATCGAACTCGCGACTCTTAAATAAGTAGTCAGAATACTTAACCAATGAGCTATCGAGCCCGGCTTTTGACATTCAATGTCAGTTTTATATAAAAATTTAATATTTCACATTTCTATATAAAATGTGAGAAAAACAATATACGGAGTGCGTTAGAAAAGTGATTTTATTGCAGGGCTGGGTATCATTCATGGCACTCAATATTCGAATTCAAGGTTCAAATCCTTTTTGAGGATCTATAAAAGTTATTTCAACTTCAGCACAAAAGGATTTGTGATCTGGATTCGTATTCGAATACTTCCTTTTTGAATTCGAATCGCAAAATATCAGTGAAACCAGGAAACTGGTTTAATGGTTTCATAGTCAACCATACAGCTTACCCCTATTACACAGTCCCTGTATATAGGTTACTAAGAGTTGGGCAAACAACCGGATACATTTTCATTGGTTTGGATCACTTTTTGCACGGAATGTGTGATAAAAGTGTTTTTTTTACATATTTTGTAACCTGTTGCGACCGATAGATTCACACATGCAAATCTAAATTGTAAATTGGCCGTATATTCTTAATAGTCAGTTCTAAAGACCCTAAGAATGATCAATATTCTGAAAACTCTCTCATCAAAAGCAAGTTAGCAAGGTTGTTTCCCATAACCTCTTTGTTCGACATATCGTGGTACGGCTATCACGGAAAAAAGTTGGTCCCGGTTGTCATAATAACATCATGACAGTCGTTAGTGGGGTTGGAAGTCCCCATAAAATGTACAGTGACGCCTATAATTGGCCTAACGGCTGTTGGCGGAGTGCAGGATAGAATAAAATAAAATAAAAAAAAATATCTCAAATATCTAATTTGGTTGTGATATGTTTTTCGGACTTTTTCCACTGTCTAGGGTGTAAATCACACAACGTTTCGGGAGTTTTGATCTATCCCGTCTTCAGATGTTCCTGATTAGTCCTGAGAAGGACTGATATTGTACGTTTTTCAACGTAAATTTGTGCTTCCCCTCTAATTTGGATCAAAAATGTTTGCCCAACTCTTACTAAACTATATACAGGATCTCTAACCTAATACAGAGCAAGTGTATGTAGGAGAGTACCGTCACCTCCGCCACGTTTACCTCTCTGACATATGCGTCACTTTAAGGTTTGTAACACAATTTTGTTAACGTGACGTTTGTTGGTAATCCAAAACTTTACTTAAGATTAGCAAGACTGTAAATCTATACCTATCAAATTCGAGATTAGCAGGTTAGGTTTTGCGTCAGTTTTGACACAAACTGACGCAAAACATAATCTACTAACTTTGAATTTGACATAGATTTACAGGCTTGCCAATTTCAAGTAAAATTTTAAACATATCTGATGCTGATGCTGATGGGAGTAAACATGGCAGCGATGGCGGCATTTTCACGGATCAAAGAATGGCGGTACTCTCCTATTAGAGATCCTGTATATAGTTTACTAAGAGTTGGGCAAACAGCCTGATTTGACATACATTTTTGATCCAAATTAGATATTTGACATATGTCGAACAAAGAGGTTATGGGAAACAACTTTGCTAACTTGCCTTCGATGGGAGAGTTTTGATCATTCTTAGGATATCTAGAACCGACTATTAGGAATATACAGCCAGTTTAGTTAAGATTTAGATTAGCATGTGTGAAACTATCAGTCGTAACATGTTACAAAATATGTAAAAACGGCACTTTTATCACACATTCCGTGCAAAAAGTGATCCAAACCAATCAAAATGTATCCCGGTGTTTGCCCAACTCTTAGTAACCTATATACAGGGACTCTACTCTCCTATATATACTGACTGACCCAATCTAGCTTGAAGTGTGGTAAAAATTGGAACTAATGTTAGAATCTAGTAGTTTCCAAGTTTTGTATTGGTAACATTTTTGACAACTATCACGTTGACATTAAAGTGTTAACCATATTTGAGTTAAGTGACGCAATAAATCAGAGGTGTAGTGAAGAGAACATTCCTCTAGTTCACTATGATGCTATTGAGGTTATAAATGTTAGGTACTTATACTAGCACGAATGTTGAAGTCCTTCAAAAAGCACTACCATGCATTGGATGGCGATCTCCCATAAAAGCAACTGTGATTCAAGTTCAAGTAGTGATTTATTGGTGCTGTATGACGAAGTATTATGCATCCGAATGGCTGCAAGCCTTGTTCATTGCAGTCATATTTGTGAATGTATATTCATTTTGTTTTTAGTAAAAGCTGACACTGCTAATGAGTTTAAACAAGTTTAAATTTTCACCAATTATTTCAGGTTTTTGTATTTAATTTTTTTAAATAGAATTTGTTAATGCGAAAAATACATTATTGTGGTAAGAAAGGTTGCTGATTCTTTCTATAGTGTATCGTATTATTAAACACAGTTAACTTGTCAACAGCACCTATTACAGAGCTAATGTTTTCACTAATTTCAATGCATTAATTTAGTAGTCTTATCAGAATTATTTCTCTCTGTATTGGCTTTGCTATAAAACCACTTTCTTACATTTAAAGTCGTTCAAAAGCTACAACATTCATTTCAAAACTAAATCAGTTGAATTTACCTATTGTTGAGTGACTTCTGTCAGCTGATTGCTTGGCTGAAGTGGATATATTTATTACTGCAATTAATTTTTGAACAAAGTTTTAGGATATCAAAATTACCATATGCATTTTATTACGGTCAAATGGCAACTAACATGCATTATAGAAAATCATTTCATTTTTCGAACTCTTTAAAATATCAACATATTGAAATTTTTAACTAACGGGTGTTCATAAACAGTCGTCATCCCAGTTGCTTTGAAAAACAAAATGTTATGTCTCTGATTAATTCGTGCACCACAATGAAACGTCATTGAGTACTGTCATAGCGCATTTTTTCTCAATTTTAATAATACGTTTCTGAAGTCAAAACCTACTGGGATGACGACTGTTTATGAACACCCGTTATATGTAACATAAAATGTATGTTTGTGTATATAGGGCATGGTGCTGATGTCAAATGTGTACACTGGCATCCGCAAAAGGGTCTGATCGTATCAGGCAGCAAAGACAACCAACAACCTATCAAACTGTGGGATCCAAAGAGTGGACAGTCGTTAGCAACTTTGTAAGTTATTAATGGTTATTTTGTAGTGATAAAAGTTTGTAGTAGATGTAGATATTTTCCATAGTTTTCTATGTAGTAATCCAGATTAAGGGCTTCGTAATGCATATGTCCGTATGTCCGATATTTTAGGAATTAAAAAAAAAGTGGACGGGGTATAAGTGAGAGTTGTGTTCCAATGACCACAAGCGATAATTTTATATTAGTAGATATTTTTTAAGATTTAAATTGTTATTAAAGAACACCCTGCAAAGTTTCTGGAATTACACCAGCATATTCTTCGGTAATTCTGCGTCCCAGTAGCGTGAAGTAGATCACGCCACAAACTAATCAGTTGATTGTCATAAAATTAACACATAATTCAATTTCTCTGTTATATGACAAGTTTTGATGTTTGTCATTGTGCAGTCATTTTAAAATTTCATCTTGGTGCCTTGGCGCGAATACAGTAGTATAAAAAAATATTGAACCAACTCGACGACCACGAGAGACCGCAACCCAAACACCAATTTTTTTTAAATGGACAGCACATTGTCATATTTTGTGAATTTATTCTATAAGAATCTCGCTAAACCACTTATAGTAAAATGGCAACAATTCATGGAGAGCCTTTTGCATCTTACATAGTGAAGAAATGAATATTGTTCTATATAATTGTTTAACAAGTACCGCTAGACAGACCGTGTGCATCACTTGCTGAGTATTTTCAAAAACTTCCTCTGTCTTGATTTTTGATCAACATTTCCAGTTCTTTGAAATAATTGTACAGCGTTACACACTAACTTCTACAATTCAGTTTCCTCTAAAAACACTGTGAGAAATCTTTGTCAAAAATCATTTAAACAAGCTCGAGAACTGAAACCTAGTTGCCATCTATGTTTGTCTCGCTCCTAACTTAATAATCTTGACCCACATTTTTTGGTACGCCACGGTCACTTGTTTCATATTTTTTAACCTAACCTAACCTAACATAATGAAATTTTGGTTCTCGACACCTAAAGGTAAAAATTGGCTAAAACTGATCAAATTTTGATTTACTGTTTCTCTCTCTTGCTATAACGTTTTTTCCCCTTTATGGGTTTGTCCTCTTCTGTCTCCCAGTCGCCTTGTTAAAGATCTATTTTCTCCATTTTGTTTCTTATATGTGTTTTCCATTTAGAGGATAGGTGAACTCTTCTTCTTCTTCCATTTGGAGACCAGTGGAATATATCATGTGTTTAAAAAAAAACTCATTCACAGCATGCCATGATCAAATTGAAGTTTGCCATAACTTGATACATACCCATTGAAGCTAATGAACTACCATAAGTCAGAGAGAACTAAATTACATCTTGATCTTAAACTATTTTCCTAAAAATATACAAAACACTTAACAAAAACAATTTTTATTAATGGTTATGATTATTACACTCGTTGTTGTTGTGTAAATGCCATCTTATTTTTCTTTTTGCTTGATACAAGTTAACTTAATGCAGTGCCACAGACGTGGCAGATGTTTTCATAAACAAAATGCAATCTGGCATTCACCTACAGGCTTAAGTTAAGACATGACTAGATTTTCTATCTTTCTGTCCAAGGCCTGCCCTGAATGAGTTTTTTTTTTTTTTTGGAACAAAAGATACTTTTTGGCCATTTGCGTTTTTGCATTATTTCTGCGTGGCTGTACCAACAAAGGGTTCTATTTACTAAATTGCTGGTAGTGGATGAAGGGATTTCCATTCCTTTCCATATCTATTTTGTTTTCTATCTATCTCTTTTCGTAATTTGTAGACATCTTCTGAAAAACTAGTCCAGTTCAGCTCTTGTTTTGTTTCTCAAACTGTCTGTTACTGGCCAGGCACCTCCACGATGCAGGATGATACTTTCGACTATGCTATGAAATACCTATGTTCTTCTTCGTTGTTTTTCTGATATTGTTATTTCATAAGACTCTTTGCAATGATGTAGTTGCCCCTTTTTCTTGTTTGGTTCTGTTATTTACATCTTCTACTGATCCATTAGCCAAGATAATTGAGCCTAAGTATTTATGTGTAGTTTTGACAGTGTCAAATGGTCGCATCATCAACATGTAACGCTCCATAATTGTGGCAATATTTACTTTTATGCTCAAGATCATAATCTATTACTTTACATTATTTTACCACTTGTGGGTAGCTCCGGACCAAGGTTGTCAATAGCTGATGTGAGAGATAAATTTGAGTCAAGTATGAACAAATGTTTATTTTCTTTAAATATTTTACAAAATGGAATGTTTTCTAAAATTATTTACAAAAATTAATGATAACCAAATTATAATCCCTCCAGGTGTCCTTTGCGTTATGGGAGGAGGTGCATCTGCTGGTAGCGGATATGGACGGTCCCCTTCTGTCCTGTGGTTCGAATCGCTGTAATGAAATCAAAATTAAGTAATTCAGTTTCGGCTCATTGTTCCCTTGTTTTTCCAGTTTTTGAGCTTGATTAGACAAAAGCCGAAATGATTCTGGGGCAGTTAACAGCTACCCTAGATTGAGCAAACGAGAACACTCTGCAGCTTTAGTTAAAAGCATTTAATTTCAGAGCTCGGGCGTGACCTTCCTGACTAGCCTCATCTACGAATGCCGGTAAAACTGGAGTGCTTGCGGTGCACTCAATTTGTAGCTTTGTAACTTTATTAGGAATATTTTAATTGGCCTTATTGCCTCGGATATGCTCTAAGCCGGAGAATACGTCCAAATTGCTCGAATAAGGCGTAGATCAATAAATAACACTGGGTAAATATTCGAAATGAGATATACTGTTTTTAACTATTTACATTAAATATAGAAATAATATTGCACACTGCGCGTTACGGCCAAGGGGGTAGTTGCATCAACAGGGGTTGCTACTGGTCGCCGGTGGGGCTGCTGCGCGGAGGCGGAGCGGTCTGGTAGAATGCCTCGGCCTAGCACACGTTACGCCTCTGGGCGATGTCCCGCAGTGGGTCGGCCGCGCATCAGCTGCTTCGCGCATCGACTTCGGAACGAAGGTCGTCGGCCGCATGCACCAGGTGAGATTTCTTTACAATGGCTAGCTGCTGCGAACATTTCGGATTAGAAATGGTATTTCAAGAACATACCTGCCGGCATAAGAAGCTGCAGGATTTCGCGTTCGGTGAGCCGAACTGGACCGGGGTCGCCGGCCAATTTGCCGGCTTTCGCGGCTCGAAACGATGAAGCGGTCGGACTCTCGGGAAATTCGCTGTTCAAGCAAATTTGCGGCTTTGACTGGATTGCGACGGTGCGGAGATCTCTTTCGGAGGGCTTCAGGAATGCTCATAGGATGCTGGCAGTGACTCTTGCAGGCAGGTCCCTTATCGCATAATCTCTGTATGCGTCCAGCCTGGCGGCGGCGGGCTGTTGATGACTTCCTGGTGCCTCACAATTCGGGCGAGTTAATACAGTTGAAATACGGCTTTCGAGAACGCAAATGGAATGCGCTTTCAGAACTCGGATGATCACGGACGGGACGGTGGCGGTGATTTCGTCCAGCGGATTACCGGAACGCTAGTCACAAATTCCGCGGTTTCGGCCTTTAACTAACATCGGTTCGGTTACACGGGATACGGGGAAAGCCAATTAGTAGCCACGGTTTCGGCCTTTAAATTAATGACGGTTCGGGAACGGGTTTGATAAGGATCTCCACGTTATCGGGGTGTTCTTGCAGGCAGACAGTAACCATACCAAACCCGCAAGAACTTTTATTTAGGCGATTTCTCCCTTGCTAAGACAGTAACCATACCAAAGCAAGGGAGTGATCGCTCCGGGTGGAACAGGAGGAGTTCAGGAGAGGACCCCGGAATAGAATCTCTTCCAGGTGGATTGGGAGAAGGCTTAGGGGAGAACCCCAGGATGGGATCTGTCTCAGGAGCTGCCATGTGCTCCTTTTTATACGTTCAGTGGCTCCCGGTCGGCGCTCGTGCTCCCCGCTCTGGCGGCGGGGGAAACACTCCTGCACGCAAACGTGGCTTCCTGCGCATCGGCTGCCGATCCGCGCTATCGCTTCTTAGCGCGGTCTTGAGATGCAAACGTTTGATAAGGCGGTGAATTAAATTCCCAATACGTTTCAAGTATCTTTAGAATTTAGATTCACAAGCGAAACGTTACAAATTTACAATTCAAACATGAAGCAGGCTTGCGCCTCGCGAATTATTAAACTGAATTTAGGTCGTTTTGAATTTCGGGCAGGCTAGGGGATTACCAGGACAGAGTAGTTAGTTATCAGCTGCAAGATCTTCCATTGCGCTGGAGGATTAATAGGGCAGGATTGCTACTGCAGTTTTACTAACATAGGCAAGGGAGGTTTCTTGGCCAGATGAAGGTGACTCAAGCAGTTTGTTTTCTCCGTTAGGAGCTGGGAATCGAACTTATGTGGACTGGAAAGGACAGGTAGTTCAGGATAGGATACTGGTTTTAACAGACAGGTATCTGGATTGATGATGACTGGTGCAGCCCCTTGGGCCTGAGGACCCAAGAGTCTCCGGCTGGGGCTCAGGTTCTGGTCTGTATTCCGGAAGGAACGGGTTTGATCTCTCTCTTTGGACTGATTGGGCATTGCTCTTTTATATGATTCAGGACTCCATACTTCTTGTATCAGCTTCTTCTTGTAGCATTTCTCCCCCTTCTTTAAGTAATTCCGCTGTGATACCGTTTTCTCCTGGTGATTTGTTATTCCTCAGTTTAACTATTGTATCAAGGATCTCGTTCCTATTTGGTATTTCGTCTTCAACGATCTGATTCTCCACTTCTTGGGTCTGTCGATGTGTCTCTTGAGGTTGTTCTTCTGGATTAAGTACTGATTCAAAATATCTCGCCCATCTATCCAATTTCTCATCTATTCCCCCTATTAGCTGGCCCTCTTCATCCTTATAATACCTTGGCATATTTTTGTGCAAGTTCTTTCCTTTCTTGACCTCTTGATAGAAATTTTTAGCCTCTTTATTAACAAAATTTTCTTCGATTCTGCTCAGTTTCTGTTCCAAGTATACCCTTTTCTTGCGCCTACATATTTTCTTCATTTCTCTTTCCCTTTTATACAGCTCTTCATTATCTACTGTTCCATTCTTTACTTTACTCATTCTGGCTTTGTTGCACCTCTCCACTGCTTCTTTGCATTCATCATCAAACCACTCCTTTTTTCTTCTTTGATTACCTTTTGGTATAATTTGGTCTGCGGCTGCTTGCATGATTGTTTGTAATTGATTCCACTTTTCTTCTACGTTTTCCATATGTGTTTGATTATGTAGCCTATTCTCTACTTGTCCTCTAAAGTTGGTTTTGGTATCTTTATTTTGTAGTAAGTTCACGTTATACCTTCTGACTTCATTACTTTCAGGTCTCTTTCCTGTAGGTACCTGTTGCTCTACTTTTACTCTGATTAAAAAATGATCGGAGTTAGCATTCGCTCTTCTATAACTTCTACAATCCTTGATGTTCTTTTTATATTTACTTTCCACCAAGATATGATCGATCTGATTGACAGTTTTCCCATCAGGAGAAACCCACGTTCCCTTGTAAATATCCCTATGTTCGAAATATGTACTCATGATCACCATATTCTGTTCAGCTACAAATTCTACTAATTTCTGCCCATTTTCATTACTAGTTATATGTTTACTGTTTCCACCGGTTATTGGCTTATATGTAGTTTCTCTGCCCACCTTGTCATTAAAATCCCCTATGATTAATTTTAGATCGTATGTTTGTATTTTATTACATATATTTCCTAAGTGCTCATAAAATTTGTCCTTCACTCCTCTTCTTTTTGTTCAGTCGGTGCGTGTACGTTCACTAGTGTTAATTTCCTATATCTACCTCTTATTCTTATGCGACACAAACGACTTGTTATAGCTTCAAAATCTACTACTAAGTTTTTATATTTTTTGTTTACCAAAAAACCACCACAATACTCTTTCGTTATCCCCACTATTGAAAAAGGTATAGTCACCTATTTCTGTAATCAAATTTCCTCTTTGTTTGGTTTCTTGAATGACTGCAATGTCTATGTCATAATTTTTCAACACATCTACAGTAGAACTCGCTTTTAACGATCACGGTTACAGCGAATTCACGTTTATAACGAATAATTTTGAAGGTATATTTGAATTACATTTGATTTAATGCATGTATTTCATGTTTAATACGAATTCGTTTCACGGGAATAACGAACCAAAAATTAAGAACTGATCCTTTTCATCTCCTAATAAAATGTAACTGAAAGGTATTAGGTATTTTGTTGTGGCAACATTGAAAATAGTGGTCAGTTAAATTTCGCAGTAGGCCACTTTCTCTAGCTCTCTCTAGCACTCTGTACAATAGCGCGAGATAGTGGGCATTGTAAGCAACTCCGTTTTTCTTAGAATCCAAGAGCTACCTGCAGGATCCAGTTCTTCGAAAAGCGATAATGGGTTTCGTCCGATGTTATGGCTCAGTTCTGTTATCGCATTCTGCAAAACGAAAGTGTTGCGTCATAGCCACGTCTTAGCGTATTTAACAAAACCCATTACAGGATTAAAAATACAATAGCTATAAGACGTTGGCCTATAATGCAACAAAAAGAGTTGCAAAAATCTTCAAGTGGATGTATCTTGGTTGTTCCTTTACTGACATTCCGTATGTACCTACGCATTTTCTAATTGCGGAAAAATGTCGGGAGTCAAACGGAAAATTTTATCGGTTTCCGAAAAAGTAGAAATTATACAGAAGTTGGAAATTTGCTCAAATTATGGCCTTCTTGGGTATAACGAATAACGGTTATTACGAACAAATATAGCGGTCCCGTGGAATTCGTTATAACCGAGTTCTACTGTACTAGAATTTTTAGAGCTCTTTCCTCATACGTCCCCCTTACATTCCATTGCCCAATCATAATCCTATTCTTTGCTTTGGTCGTGGTCTTTACTATCTGTCGAGTCCTTGTTTCTCCCGCTACTTTTTTTGTTGTTCTGCATTGTTTTCTTTTCTTTCTAGCTCCTCTGTTTTCTGGTTCCATTTCCACCAGACATTGTTCACGTTAATTTTCTGGTATCCAACTTTGGCAGTATTGCCCTTTTCCTTTTCTGCTTTCACCATGTCCTCTAATTGCTTTTGTACTCGTGCCTCCGTTTGTGTTAGGTCATGCTCTATGTAGCAGTTTGATCCTCTTAATTTACTCTTATTCTTCATTATCATTTCCTTTTCTTCCCAACTATCTACTTCCACTATTGCCAACGGTAGTTGTCCTTGTTTCACATTTATCTTTTGTACATCCTTAATTTTTACATCAACGTTTAATTTTTCTACAATAAAATCAACAACGTCTGCGGTTCCCCTATTGCCTTTAAAATCAGGGCCCTTGATTACTATATTCCTTTTCCCCTGTTGCTTGTCCATGATTTCCACCTTTCTTTCAAGTATCTTAATCTTCTCCTTCATTTGTAAATTTTCCTCTCTTAGAAGTCGCATCTCTTCTTGATACTTAATCCTGTCCTTGTCATATAGCTTTCACTTCCTTCATCAAATCTTTGATCATTTCCTTCAAAACTGCGTTATCCCCATTTTTGTCTGGAGATCTGCCTGCTTTCTTACTTTTTTTTGCTGAGTCGCTACTACCTTCTTCCCCCATCGGCCACCGCTTCCTTTTACCATCCTCTGTTGACGATTCTTCACTATCATACTTTGACTTCACTGGCGTTCCTTGCAGCGACATTCCGCCCTCTTAAATTCCCTGCAACTTAAGTCTATCCCCAGTACGCCACTGCGTATGAAAGGTTGCCTAAACGTACCGCTTTCAGCACCGTTTCCCGGGTCGGCCCCTCGGAGGTCACGGCACCAGTTGTTTAGATATAACCTGTTATCAATACTTAAGGATATAAATAAATACCTTTTATTTTCGTGGCTACTCTATCTCCCACGTATTTAGCTTGCTCGACCCTTCCCTAACACTTGAGTACACTCCACCTGACAAAACTTGGGTAAAATAAAACACTCGAAACCGCCTAATTTTGGTTTAATTCCGGAGCGCTATTTGACACACCTGTTTATAAACAGAGTATTTCCAGACTTCTGTATAAGGGAAAAAACAACTAGGTGGTTTTTATTCAAATTGTAATTCACATTTAAAGAACTGCTCACATCTAACTAAGGTAGTGTGAAAACAACGCCCTTCATATGTACCTACTCAGGCTACTTAAGTGCAGCTGTAGGATTAGTGTAAGGTACAATTCTTAGCATAATGGAAATTTGTAGTGTAAGCTTAAATTGATTATCAATTGCTTACATACAAATGCTAAATAAATAATCCTTTACAGACATGCACACAAATCTACTGTAATGGACCTAAAATGGAACGACAATGGCAACTGGCTAATAACAGCGTCGAGAGATCATTTGCTAAAACTTTTCGACCTGAGAAACCTCAACCAGGAAGTGCAGACGTTCAGAGGGCATAAAAAGGAGGCGTCCAGTGTCGCCTGGCATCCCACCCATGAAGGTCTGTTTTGCAGCGGCGGTTCGGACGGATCCATCATGTTTTGGCACGTTGGGTAAGCGAGGGAGAATTGTTGGGTATTCAGTTGTGTAACCTGAAATTTTGCAGTGCGGATAAAGAAGTGGGAGCCATAGAGCAAGCCCATGACAGCATAGTGTGGACACTAGCGTGGCACCCGCTTGGCCACATACTGTGCTCGGGCTCCAATGACCACACCAGCAAATTCTGGACACGAAACAGGCCCGGTGACCTCATGAGGGACAAGTATAATTTGAATACCTTGCCGGCAGGCATAGCTGGGTTGGAAGATATTGATATAGGTGAGAATTTTATATAATTTTGTAATTTAATATTGAGGATTTTCCTCTTGGTCTTGCTTAAGATTAATTGGAGAATTAAGTAGACAGTGGTAAATGATATTTAAATAAACAAACTGCAAATATAAATTCTTAATGGAAGCGTTTTTCTTCCCATTTTTAAACTTTTTATTTCGCTAATAATTAATATTTTCTATGTTGCAGATGAGCCATCAATTATCCCAGGAATGGGGCCTGAAGATAAGGTAGAATATGCAGTTCCGAGCGATAGTCCTACAACAATACCCGGCTTGGACCTTGAAGTGAATTCGGCAGGTGACGATAAGATTAAAGCCAAGAAGGTTCCTTACAGCAAGCCCATCCCTCGGAACTTCCAGGCCCAGTGGAATGAAACTTTGCCTTCCGGTAATAACAGTTTAATTTGTAGTTGCTCTCTTTTTAATTCATACTTTTTCAGAAGAGGCACCTGGTCTTAACGATGTAATTTCACAATTAGTGGAAAACACCTCCGGTGTAATACCATTGCAGAAAATCGCTGCAAATGCAAACGCTCTCATTATCTGTGGGAAATATGTTCCTGTAGAACGTAAGTGTCTTAGCTATTATAGAGTAAATTGCTGCAAAATGTGGACAATTAGCGTAGAACTTGCGATTAGCTTTGATTTTTGGAAACGAGCTCTGCTTGGTTTGTACCTGGTTTTCAGTTTCGCTTATTTAAATGTGGTAACTACAGAAAATCGTGTTCTGTTAATGGCTAATTATATTACTCCTGTTTGTTTCATTAGGATGACAACATAATAAAATATATTTTTCCAATACCTACTTGGAAAGCTCTATTTTATCTACAGGGTTCGCCAGTCAAACAGAAAGATTTCAAAGTTTAATTAATTTAAAAAGAAATATTTTTTATTAATGTATGAAGTATAAATGTGAAGTACAAGAGTAGCAATTTGATGAACAATAACAATTGAAATTAATTTCCGAATTCTACGTTCGCCAAATTGATGCATTCTTGAAGTCAGGCCTGGAGGTTTTACAAGACCTCTCGCAGCAAATTGATAGCATCTTCTGTTGAACAGCTGTGATGTTTTAAGGGGTTCGAACTATTTTTGCACTCCCACATTTTTTTAGACGTAGATCCTCTTTGCTGAAGGTTGTTTATCCACGTTCGAATCGCCTTATCCGATGGAACAGACTAATTGCGCGCTATTTTGAAATGACGTCGAAAACCACGTTGCGTTTGCACCAAACTTTCACCATTCAGATAATACGCTTTAACTGTGTAGCCACGCATTTCGCCCATCCAACGATCCATTGTAAACTAAACGATAGACCGCGCAGATAATATTGAGCCAGCGACCTATCTCCCCACCACGTCCCTACAAGCTCTTAACCTCACCTCAAATCTTTCCATTTGATTGGCAAACCCTGTATAAAAATCTCCATGGTAAAGTATCATTTTAATGATAAGGGTGGATGAAATATTACTTTATTCACTAGTGAATAAAATAGTCAATAATCCATAGCAACTAACAAAATATATACAGAGTAATTTTTTAAAAACTGATTTGCTGCAGGACCTGGATAGCTTGAATCAGTTGACAGTACTGAAGTGTATTGTCAGTCTATGTCAAAAATTTGAGATTTGCAGGTTAAGTTTTGTGTTAGTGTGTGTCAAATGACAAACAAAACCTAACCTGCCAACCTCAATATTTGACATAGACTGACAATGCACTTCAGTACTGCCAACTGATTCAGGCTATCCAGGGCCTGCTGCAATTCAGTTTAAAAAAAATCACTCTGTATGTATTACCCTGAGAAGTAGTACACAACCAAGTAATATGATTATCTATTTAAAATTATTTATTTAATTTTAAAACTTGTTTATATAATTACTTGTAGGTATTTGAAAAAAATTATTTGCTACACATATGAGTAAAGAGATTTTATCCTTTCGGGGAAATTATCTCACTCGGCGTTGCCTTGTGAGCTAAAGTTTTCCCCTCTTTATTCATTTGTACCATACATAACTATTATCCAACACCTCCTAGTTATAAAGCTCTTACTAGATCAATTTTAGAGCTCTAAAGTGGCTCATAACCCACTAGTAAGGTAAAAACCATGTCATTCACTACTGCGTTGTTGGTAGCATTGTCAAGCAATGTCATATTTGAGAGTTGCAGGTTAGGTTTTGTGTCAGTCTATGTCAAATAACCATATATGTATTACTTCTGTATTGCTAGCGTCTAGAAGTGGAGAGATCACAGCGTAAGTGAGACAGACAACCAACTCTTGTACATACTTAGTGAGCTGTGCGCAAGCGTCGTCCGCACGGTGGGGAAATGAACCTCACGGTCAAGTTTAAAATTTGCTTATAAAGGCGGAGTTTGAATTCTCAGGCATGTGCAAGAGACGCGTAGTGCTCAGAGTGAGACTATGTTGGCGCCGTAATGTTTTTGCCCGTTCCCAGACCCTACTAGCAATATAGAAGTAATACATATACGCAAATAACAAACAAACCCTAACCTACTAATCTCGAATTTAACATAGACTAACAATACACTTCAGTAGTGCCAAACATATAACACGAATCACAGGCAACTCGAATTAGAAATTTATTTGATTACTCGGTACTTTCCAATTTGTCGTTATGACTTTTCACGGCTGTCAATACAAAATTTATGCTTTTTATTGAGTTGTTGGATAAAATTTGGTATGGCACACGTATGTTATAACAAACATTTCGCTCGAGAAAAGAGCCCCCCTTGGCCTGGCGGCATCAAGGGCTCAACTTTTTCTCTTGAATTGTTTGTAATATAACACACATATACTGTACCATAAATAATTATTAATTTGTAGAAAACAAGCAACATGCAGAACTAAATAAAATATTGATTATTTTTTAATAGTAATGTTACTGTCACCTTTTATATGCAATAACTATACAATACAACAACACAATGCCCTCAGTGCTAACAATGCTGCGAAACTACAAACTAATCTCTGTCACCGAAAGGGGTAGCTTGGGAGTATACGTTCGCGACAGTTCAAGCTGTAGATGGGAGTGGGTTCCAAAGAACACTAAGATCACCTGATATTGAAGGTTCAAAAAGGGCGTAACGGCAAACCTAAATAAGCTCAATAATAACAGAGACAATACGAGCAATACATAAAAGGCCAGAGGAGATTACTTCACATATAATAAAGAAAGTGGTTTATCAAATTTGATGCAGCATGTACATAATCAAAAGGCAGTTGTGCGATTCAGTGATAAATACAACCCGATTTAAAATATAAAAGAAAATGGAATTGTAGATTTTACATAAATGTATGTATGTCCAGCACTTCAGGCCTGAAGGTCTATGGCTTGAATTATTTCCTTCCACCTTTTTCTGTCTTTGGTACATGCTTCCCAGTTTCTGACGTTTAGCTCTCTTAGGTCCTCCTGTACGTCTTCCCACCACGTTCTTCTCCGTCTTCCCCTCCTGTTATTACCTCTTAACTGTTGATCAAACATACGCCTTGACATCTCGTCCTCATTTAGCCTTGATATGTGTCCCAGCCACCTCAATCTGCTACGTTTGGCATGGTGTACTATACTTGGTTCCCTGTATATTTGTGTCAGCTCTGCGTTATATCTTCGCCTCCATATGCTTCCCTGTTTAACACCTCCAAATATACATCTCAATATTCTGCACTCCCAAACTTCTAGCTTCCTTTGGTTTTCTTGTGTTAAAACCCACAACTCGCTACCAAACAGCACTACTGGCCTTATCACCGTTTTATAGAGCCTTAGTTTTACAGTACATGACACATTTTTCGACCTGAGCAATTTCTTATAGCTCCCGACACATTTAGACCCGGCTGCTATGCGCCTTTCTATCACCTCGTCATAGTTACAGTCATTTGGTATTTCCACTCCAAGGTATACTACACTCTTTTTCTCTTCGAATTCCCAACTCTTCTCCGATCTTGCACTTTCAATTTTTAACACTTCTGCCGTGTGGCCTCGCCTGCTACCCAATATTATGAACTCGGTTTTTGCTTCATTGATCTCCAGGCCTACCCCTCTTGCACTACTTTCTAAGCTGATAAATAGCTCTTTCAGCTCCTCCTTTGTTTTGGCTAGCAGAACTAGGTCATCCGCGTACGCAATACACTGATGTGAGTTTCCTAGCAGGTTGTATCCCTTTTTGATTCTGCTTTTTCTTACAATAGACTCCAGGACTATATTGAACAAACTAGTCGACAAAGGGTCGCCCTGTTTTAGGCCTCTCTCACTTATAAAACCGTTTGACAGTTGTTCCTTGCATTTCACCTTATTGGTCGTCTTCTGTAGGCTCATCTTGATAAGTGATATTAATTCATTTGGAAATTCTAGGCTACCCAAAGCTTTGTAAACCTCTGCTCTTAGCACTGTATCGTAGGCTTTTTTAAAATCAATGAAAAGGGTATAAATGCGTTTTCCTTTCTTGTCCGCCTTTTTTTGGATCTGTTTCATTCCGAATACTTGGTCGATGATAGATTTGCCTTTTCTGAAGCCCGCCTGGTACTGCCCTATTATCTCTTCGGCTCGTTCGTCCAGCCTCACTTTTATCGTAGTGGCCAACACCTTGTATATAACACTGAGTAAGGAGATCGGCCTATAGTTCTCTGCTAGCTGTTCATTACCCTTTTTATAAATAGGGTTATAATTGCCGTTGACCATTCTTCTGGCATCTGCTTTTCCTGCCATATCTGCATTATTAAATCATGCACCGCTTTAAAGATCTGATCTCCCCCGTATTTGAACAGTTCTATAGGCAGCTCGTCTACTCCTGGGCTTCTGTTGTTTTTCATCTTAATGATAATATCCTTAACTTCCTCCAATGTGGGTTCCCTTAACTTAGTTTTACATAAATAGTGATTTTTAATTTAGGTAATGCTTGAGTAGTTACATTCGCTACGCTTTTGAGCGCGATTGATATCGGGGGGAACCTTATTAGACAGATCTGTTTAAAACGGCGCTTTCAGTAAGCTAACAGGCTTATCAGTGATTCGTACGTGTGATAGCTTACACTTCGTTCCAGTTCACAATATGAACCATAAAATTAAATGCCCCTTGGGAAATTTTTAACCCTTGGGAAATTTTTTATGAATCAAAAAGACCCAGAAAGCAACGCATACTCGGAGCTAGACAAACAGCCATCAAACGGAGAATCCATCAATAAAAACACACAGAATACTCAACTAGAAATAAGTATTATCCACCAAAATGTTCAATCGCTGGGAAATGCCATTGACCGTATACAGTATTTTTTACAAAGTGAACAACAGTGCAAAGTCTTCTTAGTTACAGAACACTGGAAAACTGAAGAACAACTAAAAGTGCTACCCATAAAAAACTTCAACTTAGCTGCATACTGGTGCAGGAATGAAAACGAGCACGGGGGTGCAGCCGTATACGTACATCGCAGCGTCAAATTTAAAAACAGGAAAAAACTATCTACATTTTCTGTAAAAGGTGAACTGGAGTGTGCAGCAACTGAAATTGTTATTAATAAACAGGAAATAATAGTGCTAGCAGTGTATCGACCATGCAATGGTAACAAAGAAATATTTTAAAAATTATTAGAGTAGCTCATTACATCTATTCAGAACGAAAACAAACTAATAATATTAGGTGGCGATTTTAATATTGAGTTAACAAGAGATAATAAATACAAAACGGAACTTTTATCACTTCTTGATTCTTTCGGTATATAGAAACACATAAAAGACGATACAAGGGTAACTAATAACACAAATAGTTGTATAGATAATATATTTAGTAATGTTGAATCTCAGGTTGAATGTCCTGTAAAGAACTATGTAATTTCAAATCATGTTTCAGATCATATGGCCCAAAAAATTTGCTTTAATCTAAAAACAAACAAAAATGCTACAAATAAAAATGTTAGAATGTATAAAGAGGAAGCAATACTAGAGTTTCTTAGCAACTTAAGAGAACAAACATGGAATTTGATTTACTATTTTGAAAATTCAAAAGTTAATGAACAATGGGATTGCTTCCTCAATGTTTTTTTGGAAATGTTTAACATTCACTTTCCCAAAAAAGTAATGAAAAATAAATTAAAAATAAATAATTTATACAATAATCCAGAATTAGTAACTTGCAAACAATCGCTAGATTTTTTATTAATGTTAAGAAACAGGGACTCTCATTTTAATAGTATATTATGTATCAAGTTTTATAAACGTCATTTTAGTCACGAGTTTTATTAATCACGAGCGAAGCGCAGCGGAGCGAGTATTTAATAAAATGAGTGACTAATAAGTTTATAAAACGAGTTGCATACTATACTTTTTCTACGACCACAAATTTAGAGAATTTAACATCATATTATTTCATTAAAATTTTGACATTTATTATATTAGGTTAAATTATGCTTGACAAACGTCAAAGTGACGGTTGAAAACTAACTTGATTTTAGTTTTGGCTGTGGCTAATAAAGCAAATACTATTTGAACCTAACTTCACCTCATGACTAAAACATCGTTGCCAACTTCAGCTCATGACTAAGAGGCTCTTTAGTCATAGGTTATGAAGGCATGATTAAAAGGTCACTTAGCGACGTGTATGTTAGTATGTTAAATGGCATTTTAGTTACAGGAGTAGAAAATAGTATATTATGTATCAAGTTTTATAAACGTCATTTTAGTCACGAGTTTTATTAATCACGAGCGAAGCGCAGCGGAGCGAGTGTTTAATAAAATGAGTGACTAATAAGTTTATAAAACGAGTTGCATACTATACTTTTTCTACGATCACAAATTTAGAGAATATAACATCATATTATTTCATTAAAATTTTGACATTTATTATATTAGGTTAAATTATGCTTGACAAACGTCAAAGTGACGGTTGAAAACTAACTTGATTTTAGTTTTGGCTGTGGCTAATAAAGCAAATACTATTTGAACCTAACTTCACCCCATGACTAAAACATCGTTGCCAACTTCAGCTCATGACTAAGAGGCTCTTTAGTCATAGGTTATGAAGGCATGATTAAAAGGTCACTTAGCGACGTGTATGTTAGTATGTTAAATGGCATTTTAGTTACAGGAGTAGAAAAAGATATGTATAAAATCCAAAAGAAAAAATACGATGAACTATTAATTCAAACTCTAAAAGAAAACTATAATAAAAAAATTGTTTCTTCAGACAATAAAAATAGAGCGATGTGGACTGTGTGCAATGAAATTAAGGGAAACTCAAAAAAAAATAATGACTGCAAGATACCTGGATCTCCTGAAACAATAGCAAATGATTACAACAAATATTTAATAAATCTCATTCCCAATCTTTTTAAAACCAACACTGTCGCAGCAAATTTTAACTGCAATAATATCTCTAATGATGCTTCATTTTACCTAAGACCTCTAACACCAAATGATATCATCAATCTATCAAAAAAACTAAAAAACAAACTCAGTAGTGGCGTGGATGAGATTCCTGTGACTATTGTTAAACGCAGTATACCTTTCATAAAATCAGTAATTTGCTACATAATAAATAACTCCTTTAAATATGGCATTTTCCCAACACAATTAAAAATTTCTCTAATAAAACCACTATTTAAAAATTGAGATCCAGAGAATCTAGAAAGTTACAGACCTATTAGTCTACTAAATAGTTTTTCTAAGCTTTTTGAACTAGCTATGTCAACTCAAATATTAAAATATTTTCACGAATGTAATTTATTTAGTTCTTCACAACACGGGTACATAGAGGGAAAATCCACTCAAACTGCAATCTATCAATTTACGCTACATATTTTAAAATTTCTAGAAGAAAATAAATTTTCTGCAGGCATATTTATCAATCTATCAAAAGCCTTTGATTGTCTGAACAGAGAATACTTATTAAAAAAAACTTGAAAGATACGTTATAGTCAGAAATGCTCTGAGTTGGCTTGCCTCATACCTTTCGGATCACTGGCAATGCGTGTCTGTTGCAAAGGATGGCATTTCCGGAACGTCTGAATTGTTGGAAAGTCAGGTGGGAGTTCCCCAAGGGAGCATTTTGGGGCCAATTTTGTTCCTTATAATGATAAATGACTTGTCCTACGTGGTCGGTGGAGGGGGGCAGTCGGCAATTACAAATTTTGCCGATGACACCACTCTGTTGATTGCGGGGGATGGTCATCGGGATCTGATTGAGAAAGGGGAAAACTTGTATCTACAGACTAAAGAATGGTTTCTTAGTAACAATCTAGTAATAAATGAAAACAAAACAAACACCATGGTATTCAGAACCAACACCTCAAAAGAAAAACCTCTCATTAACATCGATAATAAAAACTTTCATACTGTCGAGAATACCAGATTTTTAGGAATAATCATTAACAAATTTTTAAAATGGACATCACATATCGATTATTTATTAAAAAAGTTAAATAATATTTGCTTTGCATTAAGAACTATATGTACTTATGTAAATGATAAGGCTAAAAAAATAATCTACTATGCAAACTTCGAATCACTTATCAGATATGGTATTATTTTTTGGGGCGTTAGCAGCTCCACACAATCAATTTTCATTGCTCAAAAGAGAGCAGTTAGGTTAATACACAATATGAAACCTAGGGATTCATGTAGAGAAAGATTTAAGAATTCAGGTCTCCTAACAGTTTTTGGTTTATATCTGCATGAATGCCTCTTATATCTTCATAGAAATAAAGAACAGTTTCTATCTAACAACACTAATAGCACATACAAAACCAGAACTTTAGATATGGTTTATCCCATTCATAGACTAACCCTAACAGAAACACACCCATCCTACATGTGCATTAAAATATTCAACAAACTACCTACTAATCTAAAAACAATACAGAACTATAAAGAATTTAAAGTAAAAACCAAAAAGCTTTTAACGGACCTGGAGCCTTACAATCTACAAGACTATTTCAATATGTAACTATATACAATGTATGCTTACACTTCATTGACGCTATTTCACCTCAGGTTTCTTGTAGTACTGTTAAGGTATTAATTGTAAGAACTTTACTTGAAATAAAGAAATTATAAATAAATATAAATAAATAAATAAACAA
>CALNHX010008058.1:0-65629 GCA_940337035.1 Agriotes lineatus
AATCCGCGTGCAAAATATTGTCTTTCTACAAAAAATAGTTGGAGATACCGGCAACAGACAGACGGAATTGAGAAAACCTGTTTTTTGTCATGTAGGGACTCTGAAACCTGAGGATCTTAAGAAATCTCTAAAAGTGATTTTTTGCAATTACAATACTTTTTTCGTCTTTTAGATAAGGGAATAATAAACTCAAAGTAAATATGTAATAGTAGTAATAACAAAATTGGTAACATGGTTTAAATATAAGTTACAAATGTAAGTTTGCAGAACTAAGTTCAAGGACATGATAAATTGAACGCTATCAAAATAAATGATAACGTTTCATGTTAGACATTCGTTTAATAAAGAGCTGTCGGCTATTAGCAGTACAATAACTAATTAAAAGACATTAGTATTTAAAAGCATAATATATTATTAACCTTCTTTCTAGATACCGATTAGTAGCAGCTTAACTGCGTATTTTTAAGTGAGTTAGGACAATATAGTTACCATAATAATGGCATGATGGCATTTTTAATCTTAGGAGAAGGACCGCTCAAGTTATGCTGAAGTATTTTGACATGGTGTGTATTATAATCCAGTTGATTGAACATATTTGTACCTTCAAATGTTGGTAATGGGGAGTAAAAACGAAAAGTAGTTTGTTATAATTGGAATCCTCAACAATGTTAATTAAAGAAACCTGACCGAATTCTACAATCCACTGAGCAACAAATGTGAATGCACTGTATGTTACACTTGTTCAACCCTAGGATGCCACAATGTCGAACGTCGTTTGGTCATTTAAAGTTTTGTGTACTCCATAGTTCATTTAAGTGGCCGTATAGTTTAATATCGAGTGATCCAATAAATTTTTATACTAGGTTTTCTGTAAAAGTCATGTCTTAAATTGTACTGTATTATGAAGCATTCACTCTCAAACTTTCAAACGATGTTAGTTAATGTTTTGAAATTGACGTTTAAACATGAAGTGCGTCTAAACCCAGTCTATCTTATCGTAAGGTTTCATCGCCTGCATACATTCTAGAAATCATCCTTAATAGTTACAAATTACCTTGTATAAGAATATTTGAGAACATTTATCTTGTTTTAAACAGCATGTCACAAATAAATACAACGAAATAGTTATTTATGTATCTAGGACGAATAATCGTCTTTTTATGGACGATGTTTGCAATTGCTGGCCAAGGCAGTAACCGAGGCATGCAAGCAGTCAATGCCATAAGAAACAGTTTTTGCGCTAGGTGCATATTAAATATTTCCGTCGACCGTTATAATTTGAAGAAATTACAAGGGAGTCTGAGAACTGTTGTGGATGAATAACGGTCAAAGGACACCCTTAAGTAGCAATGTGATTCTATTAATTAAAATAAAATACTGCAGTCGAAAGGATTCGAATTCGAACCTACGTTTCCAAGCAAAATCTGATTTGTAGGGGCGGGGCTTAACCACTCGACCAGGAACGCTACATATTTGACAATAAGCTTTTCGTTTCTTTATTACCTAGGTGGAGGAAACGATTTAAGGAAGGTCAATCGCGGCCATAGCAAGTTAAGAGTTTTTAAATTGAATTGTAAATGATGAAGTTACATATGATATATTGTTGACGTCTTTAATCAAGAAATTTCATCGGCAACGGCAAATCAAATAACGATTGAGGAGTATTCATAATTATATACAAACTAGAAAAATATCTTAATGTTTCTAATAAGACAAAAGCATTCAAACAAAACATTTTGTGATATGAATTGCATTACTTCGCAGAGAAAAAATATCGCCGTCGCGTCGGTAGGATTTGAACCTGCGCCCCCAGGGGGAATTTGATTTGTAGTCCAACGCTGTAACCGCTCGGCCAGAAACGCAACGCAACAAATCGGCTCATCGCTGTATTATAAAGAGGAGGGTGACGATTGCGGACGAAGTAATCCCGATCGGTGACGATGAAAAAGTGACACACGCAGGCGCAACATACGTCTATATAAAGTAATATATTTCCAAAAACAAATATGTAACTATATTTCTAACAATTTATAGAAACTGTCTCACTGTGATCGCAGATTGCCGAAAATTACCGAAAAAAGTATGTAGTTCTTCTTCTAAGCTTTCAATTATCTCAGCAATGGCGTGCATTATCTGATCTTGTATAGTTGCTGTATATCTCGTCCGCTCTTAAAAAACTATTTGTCAAGTAAAATCAAATAAAATTAACATAAACAAAAAATCTGAGCCGCGATTTATATTTTCCATAGATTGGTTTATACCGGTTGCCTAAAATTGTAAGGAAGATAGAGTATAAGTGTGCTAGATCGTAATGGATATATTATATTTTACCAAGAGAAAACAAGATGGTATAAAGCAAACAAACAAACATGTACTATTGTACTTGTTGCCTAGCTACCAAAGTAATTATTGCATTTTCCATTTCGGCTACTCTCATAGCAAATAACATTCGAACCTTTTCCAACTCATGGAATTGCCATGCTCCGTACAATTTTATGCAATCGGTATACAAAACAATACATTTTCAACTATCTTTAAATTAAATTTAGAAGCCTATAAATATGTTTTTCGACGACTGACATCGAAAGTAGAATTTTCTCACTGTCATTTGACAACAGAAAGTTGATATTCGGCGCTGAGCGAGCGTTTTCATCACTTTGCCGCTCGCTGAGCGTTTTGGGATTCTGCGTGAGCAAATAGTTAGCTATGTCAAGATGTTTCATTGACAATGCTTGTAATTTGTTTAAATAATCACGTCACTTGTCACGGACAAACTGAGCTCTGCAGTTTAGTGGTTAGCACGTCTACTTAGCATTCGGGAGGTCATGGGTTCGATTCCCGAGACCGTCTGCTCTGATTCAGGTTTTTAGGTGGTTTTTCTGAGTCAACGGATTACTTTCTCTGAGACGAATGCCGGGACAGTATTTCTCCACCTTTCCTGGCCTTTCTTCCATTCTCCACCCCTTCTTTTTCTCACCCATCCTATAACTCTCGTTCTTGGCTGAAGAGGACCCCAAGAGCAGCCGGACCTCAGTGGGGGAATGAAAATTAGCCTGAACCTTTACCTTTACCTTCACAGACAACGCAAGTAATTTTAATATCATTGTCAATTAGTAATTTTAATAAAATGAAATAATTGATTTCCATTGTTTGAAAGTAAAATAAACACTCCCATTTTGCGGTATGATCGACTTTTCCCGACTTCCTCTATTAAACTTCATTTTATAATTATAAAAAACGCTTTCAAAGCAGTAGAATAAAAAATTATGTACACATGAAAACGGACTTTTAGACTCACCTTATTTTTGTGCCTCGTTCGCTGCGCTTCATTGGCCATAAACTGGGGCTCGTCCAAGAAAGTCTTCCTCCGACAAATAGTTTTTGAGCTATACTGCCAACAGACAGACAGACAGACGGAATTACGAAAACCTCTTTTTCGTCACCTAGGGACCTTCAAACGTGAAGATCTGAAGAAGTCTCGGAAGGTGATTTTTTCATGTTTACAATACTTTATTCGTCTTTCAGACGAGGAAAGTAAAAATAGCAACGAATTGCCTGAAGGTCAAGTTAGACTATACAGATTCATTAAAGTAAATCACCAAAAAACAACATTAGTTCACTAGATGATTGAATTTCTTCTTTAAATTATTAATTTATCTAAAATATTCTAAGTATTTTCTTCTAATTGGATTTACAATTCTCAAGTACAACCAACTTTTCGTATTTCTCTCATTTGGAACAGAATTCGAAGTCATCGATGCCATCCGTGACAATAAATCGTTAAAAATACGATTATAGTATCGTGGCCACGCTCACGTTAGTTACATCGAAAATATGCAGTTAAGCGTCACGCCAGACGAAAGAAAGTTGCCTTAAGTGTCTGGAAGACACAACTAAATTTCTAGTATACATAATTCACGTGTTTGTAAATTTCAAGGAGCTGTAAAGGTAGCACTTATGGCCCAATTTCTAAATTTATTAATAAAACTGGAATTTCCGTTGAGCAAGTAATAGGCTGTGGTGACGATTCTTCCTAATTTGGAAATCACTTAAGTATATGCATTTTAAGAATCTACATATCTGGTTTAGAATTCATTTGAGTTGGTATACATTTAAGTTGATTTAAAAGAATATGAGAACATACAGACATGCACAGAAATAGATAAGATGTTATAATTTCAGCGCTTTATATATAAAGCTAAAACAAGTCAAGGCTTCTGTTTTTATATCTTTGATTTGTTTTTATATGTTCAAAACCTAATTACGTCATTAGCTAATTACAATAATTATTTGTGACGCTCTTCGTTTGTGTTACGTCAAATTTAAATACGCACATGTAGTTTTTATCTGCGAGTAGAGAGTAAAGAATAAGATATTGCCAACCTATTTTTTTATTTATAAATGTGTACAATCTGGTGATCTCTGTATCTTCTATTGTGAATTTAAAATACTAAGGTTTTTGTAGCTCGCCTTTCATTTGATATATGAAGATCTAACGTTATACTTGTTTGGTGTTTATACTTTTAACAATTTGGGTATGTACTGTTCATAGTCTTTCTGGCCAGAACTTGGATGGGAGTTCCACGGCTGCCTCTCTCGGCGCCTCGTGGTACGGCTGTCACGGAAATAGTTGGTCCCGGCGGTCATAATAACATCATGACAGTCGTTAGTGGGGTTGGAAGTCCCCATAAAATGTACAGCGACGCCTATAATTCGCCTCACGTGTGGGTCGAGTACCAAAATAAATAAACAAATAGATAACTGGATCACCCATTCCCAGATACGTTGTTTTCACTTTATTCTTATTTCACTTGATTCGTCTATTTGTACCGTTTTAATATAGTGGCTAGCTACTAGTTACAATTGAAGCTTGTTTTATTTTGTATTAGAAGTTTTTATACCTAACTGATATTCTTTATTTCCTTTTTAGTGTAGCCAGCCATAGCTTTTTTCTCAATGTTTCCTCTAAAATACGGAAAATGCTGTATATGTTTCTAGGATAAGAAAAAGTGGGACAAATCATTGATCAAATCGAATAACAACAGCTGCCAATATGTTTTTATAAATTGACGTCCAATCTTTCTTGCTACTCAATGTTTTAAGAAGTACTATAACGCGTAGTTAAAGTCATATTTTTAACACATGGCTAAGGCAAATCCCATAGCAATTTTCGTAAAACAACTTGTTTTAAAGAATTTGCTAGGTTGCTTGCCTAATATTAAGAAACCGTCAATTAAAACGAAGTCTTCTTATCATTTTATGTAATTGGCAGCTTGTAGCTTAAAATTCATTACTTTCAACAATAGGTTTCATATTTGTGACTCCTGGGACCTATTTTCAGTTTAGTAAGATATGTAAATACTTACGAATCAGGTAAACTACTTCATTAGCTTTAGTGATCTATAAATACACATAATTATATTAATGATCCATCAGACTTCTGCGACTTTAAAAACCGTTTAAGTTGTCGTTGACTTTTGTACCTTCCAATCAAGTGCCAATGATATCAGAAGGTACAAATTATAAACAGTTATTGATTTTGAACCTGATTTTCGAGGATAACAGCATTTAATTGAACAATTTCATTTGTAGATATATAACTTGTGATAAATGTAAATTTCTGAAAATTCCACATCACAATTTCAGATATCAATAACGCACCATATACCATGCAATTATCAAACATTACTAAGGTTAATAATTTATTTGTTGCACCAGGCATAAGAAGTTCCATTGAAGTAACAACAGGTGAAATCAGCTTCATTTTCATATTTGCAATCAATATTAGTGAACATTTATTTCCTTATGACACGCATCCGTTTTTTCTAACTTTTCTAAGAAACTTACATTGCAAATATAGTATATGCAAGTACTATATTTTCTATCTAAACCGGAAAAGTCAGACTGTGACGCAATAACAATTCAAAAAGTACAGAAACTGTTTTTTGTGTTTTTATTGCACTTTCTAATGTTTCATAATTGCGCGTTTATTATCATGATGATATGGTACTACAGCCTGCCATTCGATCATTCCAGACACATTTGTATGTCTTTAAAGGCATATTTTTATGAGTCGATTGTAAATTGTATTATATTAGATTAATTATTTTACAATAATTTATTATCGCCAATATTTGGAAGTTATGTTATCTTCACGCCTATTTTTATTCCCGACACGGTCTAGAGATAAGACACTCTTACTTTTGCACGATTACCAGTGTTTGAAATTTTTACATCAAGAAAACAACATATTTTTTCAGTACTAAGTCAAATTTATAATAGAGGTATACTTATTTCTTCTCCGATGGAAACGTTTGCTTTAGGACCGGTTTAAACATTGTTGACTTCACACTGCATTTTTAAATGTGGTCATTACGTTAATTAAATATCTACGCATAACTATTTATTTTTAGACTTCGTATAGCATATCTCAAAGTGCAATTTTAAATGCCATCAATGCAGATCAATGCAGCAGTGCATTAGACCTTCATTTTTGAACGAGTTGAACTGCTATAACAAAAATATACCCATTGAGACACTGCTGTCTCTTTCTACTACATGATGTTATTGTGGAACAAAAAAGTAATTAAAAATATTGTGACAATACAATGTCAAATTTGAAACATAAATTCTGACTTATAATTTAGTTTTTCCGCAACCGTCTTAAAAGTCATTACTTTTAATACCAAAATCTGTCATTGAAGTTAATGTTTCTCTTACTGACACAAAAAGTGTATGTTGCTATGTAAAGCTAGTATTTAGTCACGAGTAGGGCAGAGTTAAAACGCGAGTGACTAAGGATGCTTTACGCATGTGTATCGTACAATATTTTATCTACGATAGAATCTAGAAAACACGGTATATATAAAAAAAGATTTAAATGTAAATTAGGATTACTAGCAACTGGTCGTAATTTTGCGTGGTTAAAAATTTTAAAACACGTTGCTGCTGACGACGTGACTAATGAAATCATTTTAAACACGTTGCTACTGACGACGTAAACTAATGAAAACATGTTATTAAAGAGTCGTTTTACAAACTTAAAATTGCCAACTAAAAGTCAATTTTACACACTGTTGTAGATAATAGTTATTTATGCAACTAGTGTGTAAAGTAGGTATTTTTAATTGAGTGCGGAGATTTTCGCACGAGGTGCCAGTCGAGTACGTAAATGGAAGCACGCGCTTCGCTTTGCAAATGTAAACATATAAGCTCGTCAAATAAAGTGCCACCTTTAATCCTAATAAAACTATATACTATTATGCCAGTGAAGTTATATTTTCTAAAAACCATTCTATCAGTTTATCATTGCTCTGTTCGTTGCTGTTACTGTTGTTTAACATTATTTACCCCTTGCATACTACTTATTATTAAATGTGCTTGATGTCACTTTCAATTTTCTCCGACATAATACACGATAAACTTTTGTAACAAAAAATCTAGTTATATTTAGCTAGTCTCAATAGTACCGGGATGTCAAAAATTATCGTGGTCAAGGGTGGTCATGATTTTAAAATAATATGTCGGAGCTAGTTGGTGGCACTGTAAGTCTATGTCAAATTCAAGGTTATCAGGTTAGGTTTTGAGCCAGTTTTGCCACAGACTGACGCAAAACCTAACCTGCTAACCTCGAATTACGGTACTATTTTAACTTTACTATGATACTTTTTTATTTGTATTATATTATGATGGAATATCCTCATAGCTTACTTCTGATTTTAAGGTGTTCATGTGATGCTTCGAAAATAATACTTAAAAAGGTTAAGTCGGAAGCAAATTCATGCATCCATGAAAAGTACGTTGAGAGAATCCACGCCTTCGTATGTTATTAATAAATATGTTACAGTTTTTTGGTACCTTCAAAAACTGTTAATAACTTTAGTAAATGTTTTCAAACTCTATGATTTGGATCTCTGCTGTTTATATCAATTATACAAACAGTTCGGAAAAATAGCTTTTCCTTTCACTTTCTTATAAAATATGACATCTATTCAGGTGATTAAATGCAGGAGAGTTAGCATTTTATTGCAACGGAATTACAAGCGTTTAGTTTGTGGCTCATAGAAGAAACGAAACAAAACGAGGAATAACCGTATAGAAAAAGAATTAAGAAGATACAACTACGAGAGAGCAGCATTGCGAGGAAGAAGGAACTGTGAAGTCTTAACGCCATCAAATTTAGTGCGTGAGAATTCCATGGAACTACTATATAGACATTTCTGTAAACTGTAGCCAAAGGAGACACGTTCAAAACGAACATAGTAGGAAGAATAAAATTAAAGAACGTAACAGGTTACAAGCCTAACTTAGGTATCACTGGGAAAGAGAAAACGAAAAGAAGAAAAATATTCCCTTTTGCACTAGGAGCGGAACATGCGCATCCTTCCTCACTGATAATTATTATACTTATTAACAAGGCTAATGACTTACTTTGTGACATATGGATTCATCCACGCAAAGAACCATTTCTATTATTACAAGCTTTCTTACATACCTACTCGAACTGGTAATATTACCTTCCAAACATCTTACAATTTGAGCCCCATGCACAACAATAGGCGATGGCAGAGGCTAGATGTTCTCGAAGCTCCTCGTCTTCGGTGTTTACCAAATTAACTAGCAGTGGTACCACCCCATGGTCGCTGATAATACCCAAATTTTCTCTGTCCTGTGCCACTTCGGAAATGGCTGCGCATACGCTGGACAGGACTTGATTATCGTTAGATTTTAACAAGGTGACGATGAGCTCCAAACCACCTACAAAACATCGCACCATTTCTCCAGAATCCAGAGCATTCCTGACGCATGGCACCAGAGACCATGCTGCGTTAGCTTGCACCTGCAAACGATTATTTATTCAAAATTACGCAAAATACCACATAAAGTATTATCAAATTATCAAGCCATTTCTTCAGTAAGTGTTTTAAATAACCAATTAAATTTATACCTACAGAATATAATCTCTGGTTATCATTTTACTCTATTGAAAAATTTTCTAGGCGCAATTGAAGTTACAATAAAAACAATAAGCACTTGATGGTATCGGCAGAGCACTTGATGGTGTTCCACATGTTTTTTAATTAACGCTAAAGTTCAAGAACCTTTTCGTTTCGACAATAATAGATATCTTGAAAACTTACTTACAAAATTTTCCTAAAACATATGGGATAGCACATTAGTACAAGCTCATGTGTTTACTGTTTGGAAAACCAATGTTAGAATATGAACATGCGACATTTTATTAAATTATTATAATGGGTGTTCATTAGTAAAAGCGTCATTCAAAATTTCAATTAAGAGAAGATATAGGGTTTTCAAGTCATGTTCAACCTCAGACGACCTTATTAATTGTTGAATCAGATCAGTTAGAGTCTAGACGTTTGTTATATTAATACTATTTTTTTAAGATTTTGTAAGTTTGCTATAACGATAAACATCTGTTTATTATGTTGTTATATTTACCTTTGCTTCCAATACAGATTTTATACGATAAGATACTAAGTATTTATACTGAAAAATATTTGAAACTATCGTTATAATACGAGTGATAACTTTTTATTATATGTTATCTTCAGTCTGTTGATAACCACCCTCTTTTTTCGAATGTTGTCCTTGACTATTTATAACATTTGAAACATTTATTGTGTCTATAGCAAAATATCTTTTACTTATCTTTAATGGCTTATAATTATTGTAAGTTTTATTAATATGTTTACATTATATATCAGCATTATATGAACTTGTCCATAAATAAACATGAATGAAAATCACTAGTTCCGCATGAATAACATTTTATATTGTTCATTAAAATATAAAAATCAAATGTTATACAAACAACTGGGGTCTATGCATTACATGTATCAAAGCCACCTTAGCCTGACCAATACCAAAATTATGCCAAAAATTGTTCAGGAAAGAGATTGTATTAAGAATTGATTATTAAAAATAGAACAGCAAGGAATTCTACTCGTACTCTAGTACAGATTACGACGATCAGATAAGACCATCAAATTAGGCTGAATTTGCCTAGTTCATTACGCGTAAGCAGTTAGAGTTGAACCGATATATCAAAACATACATTCTTTTTCGCAAACAACTCTTAAGAGTTAAAAAATTCCCAACATATGAGAATAGATCATTCCTGGACGCTATTAAAGAGAAACTGCATTAACTGTCAAGTCTAGAACGAAAATCCATAGACACATTCATATTAGTACTATAGTATTTCTAGTTGCCTGTCATAGTATGCAGCCCCAACCGTATTAAAAGAAAAACTTTAAATACATACTGCAGGAGAATCGTTTTTAAGTAAGGACCATATCAATCGAACGCCATCTAGTTCCTCAATAATCCTCATCGAATCCTCATCCTTAGCGCACTCCTTCAGCACTTTCGGTACGTTCTCCAGTAGAGGTGGGTAGGTATAGTTCAGCAAGTTGACCAAATAAGGTATGCCACCAGCTCTTCGCAATGTATCTCTGTTGTGTTCGAACTGCAGGCACTCGGAAAGACCTCCAACGACGTTGCTAAGTACCTGTTCACTCTCTTCGACATTTTCCAAAAGGCTTACTAAAGTCTTTTATCATAAAAACCAAATATAGCAATAACATGCGGCAAACTTGCACCAAAACTCTTTACCTGAACTGTTTTTAACTGATCAAATCTTTCCACATTTTCTTTGCTGATGGCAGTCTTCCAAATTGCTCCAGTTATTGCCGCTAGTAATAGTTTATCTTCACGAGTTTTGGGATCCTTCGCCATCATAACCAATGGATCTAAACCACCTGCTTCTCTAACCTGATCTCTTGTAGTAGAATTTTGCGCACACTTAAAAATGGTTTCAGCGCAATATCGGCGTAGTTGTGGGTATTCCTAAAATAAATAAACAAGTACATTATTTAACGAACGAGTTCCGGAATTGGACCGTGTCACTATTGAGATAGAAAAATTCAACGTTTTTCCTACTTTTCTACGGAGCTTGACCAGCTTGTTGGAAACTCTACAGAAGGGTTTCGCCTCTAGTTAACATACTCCTGATAAACCCTTTACGAAAGTAGGCGAAACGTTGAGCATATCTACCACAACAATTACCAACCAATTATATGGTAAATCAAACATTACCTGCGCCGATAAATGTTTTACTATGTCCTTTATCATTCCCTCTGTTTCAATAGCTAACTGGTAGTTAGGATCACTTGCACACCGTGAAATCGTTCCCACAGTGGGAATCACGACATTTATGTGTACCGACCTGAAAAGGAAACAAGTGAGATCAATTGAATTAAGTGTGGGAGCAACTTAAAACTTCTTATTTATAAACTACAAAAGTTTTACTCTATAACACTACTCTTTATTCACTTTAATTAATTTTTCTTATACCACTCAATACGCAATTTACCTAAGAAGTCGTGCCAACAGGGGTACGGCTCCACTCTTCATCATAACATGCACATTCTTCAAACTTTGAGAGACAGACCATAGGGCTCTGGCAGCAGCTTTGACGATATTAACAAACTCCCTATCATCAATCCCCAGTTCTTCCCAGTTTGTCATAAGACAGTGCTCGCTGACATCCAACAAATCTACTAATTTCGGGATTCCATCGCACTTCCGCACCTGCTTGCGAGCTTTTCTAATTTGGGCCACATTGTAGATTGTTTCCCCAACGAGTATTTGAAGATCTCTAGCTGGGTCGCTCAGATTTCGTACTAGGAGGTCTATTCCTCCCAAATCAGCTATGCATCGGCGAATTTCCGCGTTTTGGGAAAGTTCACTCAGGACGCTCAATGATCCCAACTTGCAATTTAAGTCTTTGGTTTCCAGCAGATTTATGAGTACTTCAAGTCCTCCAATGTCCTGTAAATAGACGAATTGGCTTTCTATTTTTTAGATTAATTATTTAATTACTTGTATTGCTAGCTGATTCGTTTCTGTCGTCAGGTCATGATCTTTGAGGCAGCAAAGTGCAACTACAGTGGCGGTTTGGTTCCCTGTTTTCATATACTTCACAAGCTTCTGAATGTGCCAGTATTCAGGTGGAATATCGGCTTTTGGGAGTTCTCGTCTATCATCTTCATCTGATGATGTGCTATATGAAAGGGCTTTGCTTTAATGTATGTTACAAATGGTGCATGCAGTAGTACCTTGGTAAAGAAGAATCATCGCTGTCTGAGTGTTCTTCTACTATCACTTCTCTGGGCCCTACAGGGCGAAAATCTGAATCTGAACTGTCTATTGACATGTCGCGCCTTTATTATTCAGTCATATGCATTAAATTGCAACATATACTCAGATAAAATAATTTGTCAAAATTGACAGAGCCATATCATAGTTTAGTTAACAATCGATTTTCACGTCTCTCTGAAAACAAAAATGTCACTTTTTCGTTTGCATAGCATGGAATTATTATTAAAGGTAATAAACATTTTGACAATGAACACTGTGTCCGACATCATGACTAGGCAGCCTACTGGATTACTTATTACAGTACGATCATTGTTTAATAGAACCGTTTTTAAATTGTATTTAAAAATATCATTACAAAAATCCATCATGTATATTAAGGCCTTCATTTCGTGGCTTTTGTTTGAAGAATTTTTGAGCAGCTTTCTATAATTTTGAACCTGATTAAAAACACCGACTATGTAACTGTTTCAATTGTCCAAAAATACAGAAATCGCAAGATAAAGGAATTTGTACTTAACACTAACAATTTTTGAAATTTCTCTAGTAGATGTTCTTTTCAGTTGGGGCATGTGTTTTCATTAACATTTTACGTTTACATATCTGCAATTGCAGTTGTAGTAGCTGCAATGATCGAAGACTTTCAGCATACAAAAATTGAAAGATTGCTGATCTTGATTAGATAGGTTTTCGACTACAAACCATGGGTACCATGTTACTACGATGTGTACTACGATCCCTTGCTAGGGTTGAAACTCCTTAGTCTCTCTTAGTTGGTGTCTAAGGTGCCTCGTACTTCGCATACCTAGACCTTGATCAATACAAACAAACCACATTTTCATACCAAAAATATAAAACACAAAATGCGATTTCAACATCTATGTTTTCAGTGCTAACTTGATCAAGGATAAGTTTCTGTTAAACAAGCCTCGTATTAATATGTAAAATTAAACAAGGGGATATACAGTCAAAGTCTTAATCAGAAAGAAAACAGTCCTAGAGTTTCTAGCTCTAACTAAAATTGAATAATTGTTTTGATATAAAATGTGATTCAAAAAAACTTCATCAAAGTAGCCCTGGTAAGAGTATGGCAGTGAATGGGGCATGGCTGAGATTGATTCACAAAAGTAGGTCAGTTGCAGCTGGCAGAAGTGACAGCTTTTGGTTAGCACTTCAGTTTCAACGTTTAAAATATTAACTGATAAAAGAATTTGAATCAGTCATAAGTTTTACTGAAGTACAAAAACGGTCTATGTTGGAAATTTATTTTAGAAATGGTCGAAGAATTAGTAACCAATAAGTTTATTCTGTTAGAGACGCATTTGAAGATTTTCGACGAACGTTTCCAAATGCATTCAGAATAGTGTTGATTTGTATAAGGACATAGGAAGCATAAATCACAAAAAAGGCGGTGGTAGACCAAGAATGCGTACTGAGCAAAATATTGAAGCTGTTAAGCAAGTAATAGAGAAACGGCCCCAGACCTCAATTCCGAATTTGCAACAGCAAATGGATTTATTGTACGGAAGGGGCCGTAATTACTAATAACAGCAATAAGATAACATGAACAACAAAATAAAATGCTTGAGTAAGAAAGAGATGACCATACGATAAAATTATTTTAGTAGGCATGTTTAGTTAACTTATGTCATAACTAGTGAGTCACCCGAACTACGTTTCGGTTCGCAAAATTGAGAGAGATTCATCAATATAAATTAAAAAAAAAAAGGATGCATCGGCGGGATCGAACCCGGGGCCACCCGCGTGATAGGCCAGCACCCTACCCCAGGACCACCTCTCTTGTTTGAATAATGCGCGCACCCGAGCTAATAGAGCACGGCGTAAGGCGCTCCGCCCTGCTGCCTAGAGGTGTTAATTAAATTAAAACTTGTTCGCACTTTTTTTGAAAATAAAAACCGGCCTACGATCTAAATCTAAAAATTAGCAAACTTTTAAGCCATCGTACAACTTAATCGGTCCAGTATCTTCGGAGGAGATAGCGAACAAACATAGACGCAAACACGCAAACACGCAAACATAGGTACAAAGAGAGCACCGATTTTATGTTATAGATTAAAATAAGTGTCATGCCTACTCGAATATTTACTACTCTTTCTTACTCAAGCAATACGTGTGATTTTCTTGTTCATGTTATCTCATCGCTGTTATATATAATTGTGGCCCCATCGGTATATCACTTGCCAACGTATTCTTAAACAGGACTTGCAACTTCATCCCTACAGAATGCAAGCGTTCCACGAAATACTTCCTGTTGACAGGTCACGCAGACAAGAATTCTGTCAATGGTTTTTACATTATTTTGAAAACAACATTGGGGCTCTCGAAAAAATCTTCTTTGCAGCTGAAGCTTTGTTCACCTTTCGGTATATATCCCAAAATGTGAGGTTGCGGAGCTCAAATAATCCTCATTTTTTTAATTGAAACTCTACTACAGCCACAAAAAATTGGAGTGTGGGCAGCTGTAGTAAGAGCAGGATTTTCGGGCCACTATTTTTTAAGGTAAAAACTCTTATCTAACTGTTGATAATAATAAGTATGTATTTGAAATTTAGAAGTTCTAAACGCTGAGAGATATAGGTTAGAAATCTTGTCTCCGTTCATGGACATGTTACAGGATGACGAACTAGTGGAAAGGTATTTTTTTTGTACTCAGCCAACAGCCGTTAGGCCAATTATAGGCGTCGCTGTACATTTTATGGGGACTTCCAACCCCACTAACGACTGTCATGAGGTTATTATGACATCCGGGATCAACTCCCATCCAAGTTCTGACCAGAAAGAGCGTTGCTTAACTCTACTGATCGTACGTGGACGCTTGTTCAAGCTACACCAATTTTCAACAAGATATGGCGCGAATTCACACTACCCGAGTAAACCTGAACTTCTTATCAGAATTTTTTGATAATTGTGTAATAAGTTTAAATAAACCAGTGCCATTTTTATCTTAATCTTGTAATATAACTCCCTGCGATTTCTTCTTATGGCCATACATAAAAAATTCAACATTTGCAACTTCTGTCGTTGATATAGAAGATCTTAAGGAGAAAATTAAAAATAAAACCGACAATGCTGGACAATGTTATTAATTCTGATAATAAACGAATCAGAATAATATGTATAGATGAAGGTGGTGGTCACATATCCCATCTTGTTTAGTTCAAGTTTATATATTTAATATTTATCTTACGTTTGTGTAAATTTTTATTTGCTATTTAAATACATAAACTACATTTATTATTCATAATACCGCCTATTTTAATAATTAAAGTGTAAATGTAATTACTCGGAAGCTCTATAAAGATACACTAGTGGAAAAAAGTAAGGAAACCTATAAAATATACTCTCCATTGTATTTCGTTTAATATGTATAGTTGGCATAACACTCTGAATTTGTAGAACAATTTCTTTATACAAGCGATTTTTATATCCTTACCGTCTTTCCAACAGTCTAGTTACAAAAGGTTGTGCTAGTAGTTCTAATGTTTCAATTTTAGTCTGCTTTAGTCAAACACATACGTCTCCTTTTTTCCTGGCCTGCTCCGATCAAGTTTTTTTGAGTCACGTGTTATAATACAACTACGTTATGTAAGACATTTCAGTATAATAGTACTATACAAGGAAGTTTGAGGCTGGGCTGAAACTATGGTCCCCCGACTTTTTAGAAATTACTATTTTATCTGTGCCCGCTCAGCTCGCTCCCTGTGTTAAAAGTTTCGAATTCAAATCTGGCGAACAATCTACACAGTTGCTCAAAAATATTGAGTTTCAAACCCAGTAGAGAAGTAATGCGGTCTTCAAAGATTTGGTGATAGTTGCTGACTAAATTTCGAAATGGAATCGAGTTCCAAATAATATTGATTCTCGAGTATACTTTTTTATTTATCCTATGTGAACTATTTTACTAAAGAAAACTTTAAATGAAGCGAAAACACTTACCCAGGTATAAATTCAAACAGTTATTTAGTAATAATCTACTAAGGACAAATGCGTTTTCCGGTAAGCATGTTTTCCGGTAAACATGTTTTACGAAAGTTTTTTGTTTTGGCAATGTCAAAGTTAGTTTGTCGAGGGACATTGCCAAAAAAACAACAAATTTTGAGTAAAACATTTTCCGAGCAAAATCATGACCCCGAAATACATTTTGTGGACTTTCCCAAATATTGGTTCATTTTATATCGTGGTGCAATGAATATGACATTTACACGGTCGACAAAAATAGTTTAAATGACGTTTATCTACGACCACTACTAAAAGTAGGCCTTTTAGCGCTAGCTTGTTTCACTAAAAGTGACGTTTTATAGTTTACCGTGTTTAAAGAAATCAGCTGTTTACTTTTAGCACATGTGCTAAAAGTGAAACGAGGTTCAAAACTACAATTTCGAACTGCAAGTGAAGTTGTAAAGCTATTCTAGTTGCTTCTTGCGTTACAGGTAAAGCGTTTTTGAAATAATTAAAGCGTTATGTAATTAATACAGTCATATGTGGCGTATCAATAATTACATTTCGTAACTCACCTTGACAGCACGGGCGTGGCCAAACAATCGCCACCGCGGCGTAGGCTACTATTCATTATGACATAAATTAAAAGCGTCGCAGATGCGAACCTTTCTTAAATCGATATTTATGGATTAATAACGGTAAAATTAAGGTCGTCGATAAAATATTGTATGCAACGCGTGCTAAAAGTCGTTTATGCGCGAGACATGTTATGAAACTCAGCCTTCGGCTTCGTTTCATAATTTTCATGTCTCGCGCATAAAAGTCGACTTTTAGCACTTGTTGCATAAATAGCTATTTTAAAATACCATCTTGATTAAAACAACATATTTGTAGGTTGCCATAGATACAAGTGGTAAAAGGACTGATAAGAGCCCATCTTTTTGTCACTATAACACGTGATTGGTTGAATTTTGACATCTGATTGGATAATAAAAGTTGGGGAAATAGTCATTATAAATTTACTAACACAATTCTAATTTTTCTCAACTACTTCTTAATATTAAATAAATTTTAAAATAACGCTTATAGCACGCATATTCAAAAAAACTTAATAGCACAATTAACATTAGTGTAGGTGTGGAATAACCCAACTCCGCAGTTATTACATAAACGGACTTTAACCATAAAGTTAATTACAGTTTTCTAAAATTTATGAACTAATAAAGCAATTAAATATAAAATGATTGGTCAGACTTTCCAAAGGTTATTGCATCTTCTTGAGTTTTCCCAATAATAAGTTTTGTTCGTCTTTATAAGAAACTATAGTTATGGTAACGATATTTACACCACTATAATGTGCATTTTTTCTTTCAGTTTCGAAAAAGTGTTTCCGACGTCACACAACCACATCACGACGACTACTTCCTCGTGCGATGGCTTCGGGGTAAGCATGGGAATTTTAATTAGCTTTCTATTAATATTAATTTGATTCGTATCGCCGGAACCTATTTGTGTTATTAAATGATTATATACAGATTATATAAATGAGTTAACTAGATAAGGGTTTTATAGGGAACATACAGGCTGTAACAAATTTGGAAAAGTATGTACCACCTTCTACTACGTGTTCCGATGCTTTAAAGCTGTTATTTTTGTGTAGATCTTGCTCACTGAAATATGGGCGCTTAGATATGCCAATTTGGCAACAATGTATGGGTACTAATATCTCAACTTTCTATCAACGAATTCCGATTAAAAAAGTATGGTTGCTACAAAAAAAACTGAGACGTTTTTTTAGCAAAGTGGATCTAAATTTTTAATTGGCAATTAAGATGTGAGTCAATTTAAAATTATTTCAAAACGTAACTGTCAATCATGGCTAGACTTTGATAATAGTTTTATATTGTAGTTTTTGATATTAAAATGTGATATGATATATGACAGGTTTTAATCATTCACATGACAGTTAATCAACTAATATAATATGTTTTCATAGCTAATGAATTTAGAAATGGTCCTACTTTGTTTTTTAGTACTAGTAGGTACAGTTACGGACACCTCAAAGTGCACGGTTTTTTGTTACTATGGTTATTTTTGCGATTTTTTGGCTTATTAAATGGGGGTTTCTCCAGTGGCGTTGCTTGTGGTTATAAGAATAGGTATTACTTTTTTAATGTTTGTATTTTAGCAAAGTTTCACAAGTAAACAAACTATATAATAATATGTATTTAATAAATATGTATCAGTATTCAATTGCTACTACGCTTTGCAGTTTGTTTCGCATAGAGTTGACCAATGTTTCCATATTGTATCCTTCTCTCAGTTCCTTCCAAGCATTTCTTATTCTTTCCCATAATTCATCGGTTTTGTTTGGTGCAAAATCCCTGGTATAAATTTTTGTAGTTAAATAGCCGCAAACATTTTCGATGGGATTCAACCCCGGAATTCTTGCAGGCCATAGTAATAAATTGATATTATTCTCATCAAACCATCAATGAACAACCCCTGCTGTCTGCACAGGACAGTTATCCTGTAAAAACAATGTTATCAATTACGTTAACATAGACAAAATTAATTAATTAGGTTATATCTTGCCTGTTGAAAAGTAAATTGATTAGGAAAGACCACTCTTACAGATGGCAGCATCACATTTTGCAAAATGTTGCGATAATTTTCAGCATTCAGTCGACCATTAATTCTATAGCATGCCCCAGATCCGTGAGCATTGATCCATCGCCATACGTTTACAGAGAATCGTCTACTACTCCTTAAGGGTTGAACATAATATTGCTCCTCAAATCTTGAATTTTGTGGTCTACACACCCTTAATCGTCAATTGGTAAATGATTGAAATACCTCCTTTTCACCTGAGAAAACAGTCGTGTTCTAAAAGTCGTCGATCTCATTCAAATAGTCAGTTGCAAATTGTACTCTTCATTTTTTGTTCTCTGGTGTTAAAAAAACTTTTCTTGCAGAAGTCTCTGCTGCCAACGATTTTTAATTTTGAAAGTGCAGCTCTTGCTCACATGCAAATCTGTTGCGACTAGACTTAGCGACCAGTTCTCTTCCAGTTTTGTAATAGCTCACATTTTCTCTGCTTCTGACAAATGTCTGGGAATTTTCCGAGTTTTCAGTTCTATGACAGTTGATGCCAAACGTAAACGTCAAAACTCGACGTCTATGATTAGAATATCGTATTACAAGCTAAAAATCTGCCGTGCACTTTGAGTTGGCCGCAACTGTACTTGAGAGAGATTATTTTGATGTATCGGATGGATTTGAAGGCAAAGTCAAAACAATATTAACATAGACAAGAGCTGAAAAAATCTGACTTCAACAGCACAGCTTGAGAGTGAATGCAACTTTTATTTTAATATTGAAATTTAGAACTTTGCTGAAACTAACGATCTATTTTTATAGTCAATTTATAAATTTCACAAAAACTGAGAAGAAAAAGAAAACTAGTTATGTAAACATTATGTCAAAGAGAAAAGCACATCACCTTTTCCACAATGTTTGATTTATTCCGCATACACATAAAATTGTCATCATAAATAACAGATATAACACCATTTAAAACATTACATTAGAAAACTCAATTAATTAATCTCGATACGATACTGTTATTGAACGTACAATCTCTCACAAAATCTGTCACCACTACTTTTGGATCTTTGTAAAAGGTAGTTAGCTGATTATCTTATCGACAATAAACACATTGCAATGAAGAATTTAACAGTGTTCTAGATGTAATTCCTGCGAGCACTTCTGATCCTCTGATGAATTGGTTGACCAAATAACTAAGGAGCCACTAAGAGAGTAACTTATAAAACACACACAAAGGGTTTCTATTCGACGTTCTTAAATATAATGTTTTCAATCAAAATAAAAAACAGCCAGTTGAATGTATTATTTTTGTTAAAAATATTAGAAACCAGTTGAATATGCTAAATCTAACTTTACCAGACACATCATTTAAAAGTTTGCTTAATATATTTGGTCATTCTACAGGGAGCTTCGTAAGTATGGGCATTACATTTAAGAGTAGTTTTACGACTTCAAACAGAACAACTTTGTATAATAAACTATACCTACGTCAAATATTCATAATAATTCAAAAAAAATAAAACATCGCTTAAACTGATTGACAGTCACTGATGCATTCTTTTATGAATTTCTAGTGGAATGTACTTCTACTAAGGTCAGTATACACTCATTTAATGTAATGACTATACTTATAAATCATCCTGATATTGGCCGCCAATTACATGTTCTAAACAATTTCCTCATTTAGACAACTGTAAAAGAACATTTACGGGATTTTTGTAACAGTAATTCATTAACAGGGTTTCTTGAAGCCATTTAAATCTATATTAATTAGAATTGAAAAATATTTCTCCTAGAAAGCGCCTTGCATAGAAAACGTAAAAATTGTGCAAACATACCACTTTTCGGTAAATAATAAAAAATCTAAAGAAATTATTAACATTTTATATTATATTCACCAATTATAATTCTTTAAAGTGTTCACATAAAAAATGTGAACTTTAATATTGTCTTTGTATGTGAAATTTTGAAAAATATTTAAAAAAATTAAAAATTAATTTTTAACTAAAGTTATAAAAATTAAGGGTTTTCTGGCCTTGAGATTGTTTAGTTACCTAAAAATAACACACTCTAAAAAAATCTCATTGAAATATTGCTTAATATCCGAAAAATAGCACTTTTTGGATTTTGACAATTTTGATTTTGAGGTGTACGCATCGAATGCAACGAATATCTGTGTTACTGCTTAGTACAAGTGTTAATGCATGCGATTATACAATCAGCCATTTTACACTAATTTGAAATGAAACCCTTTTTCCAAGAACGATCTAAGTTGAATGTTGAACCCAATTCTGTTAATTATACATTATATTATTATTAAATTTTTCTAGTATATTATACGACAAGTGAAGAAAGTGATACTATACTGAGTGGGAATGTTTAGGTATATTTTCAAGAGAGTAGAAAAGACGCTTTCTGTTCAAATGATGGATACTATTTTTTCTACTATCTCATCTTTACCTAAAATATTTAAGAATGTATTTGAAGTGAAACTTTTAAAACTAGTAACCTTGATCGTATCCTTAAAAACATAAACACAGAAGCAAATTTTCCTTAGAAACGCTGTAAACAAACAAGAAAATGAATCATGCAATTAAAACTTTTCCTCTCTGGAGAGGAAACGACTCGTTTTTGTATATATCCAATGTTCTTATGTGTAGTAATAGCCTACTTTCGAATGAGGGAGTAGAAATAGTATATTACTCAATAAGTTTAGAAAAGTTAAACCACTTCCCTAACGCATTGGGTATACTTTTTTATCGCATTTCACAAGAACTGTAAAATATTCAATTTTTACATAAAAGTGACACTAAATATCAAAACATAACCAAGCTGAGCAGAACTCGTTTCTATGTAGTAAAGCACAATAAGCAACTCCAGTTGATGTTAGGCGTTTGGCAGTACTGAAGTGTATTGTTGGTGGCACTGTAAGTCTATGGCAAATTCGAGGTTAGCAGGTTAGGTTTTGCGTCAGTTTTGACACAGACAGACATAGCTGGCATGTTTTATACGTTGAGTTATCGTGCCCTTCTATCCCTTCCGTTGCAATAGAGTTTCGCCTTTAGCGTGGTTTACACGTTGAGTTGCCGTGTTGTTTTACTTTTCCTCCTGAAGAAGCCCCTTACGAAAGTGGGCGAAACGCTGAGCTCTTCAATCTCAATAATGACACGGTCCAATCCCGGAAGTCGTTTGTTACTTAATGACAATGGCCTTCGAAATCAGTATTTTGATCTATCTTAACGTTGAAGTCTCCGGTAATAATGGTATAGAGTATAGAGTGAATTTTTCTGTGTCCTTGCTCTTAATATGTCTTCGTACAAGATTTCTTTATCTTCACCTTGTGTCTTACTTGTAGATAATCTGCATGGTGTATCGTTTGACTGGATATAGCACAGTATTGTTGGTGGCTAAATTTTTTATTTATTATAAAAGCTACTAGCAACCCAGTGAGACAAATGTCTCATTTAAAAAAACAAAAAAGACCGTTTTTCAAATAGAACGCGTATTAAATAAAAACTGTACCCAGACCTGGAAGGTGTGAAAGTGGTACGCAGCATCGGAACATTCTAGAAGCTGTCAAAGTGGTTGCCTAACCGATCGAGATTTTAAGGCGCAGAGGGTCGCAGCTCCGTTTGGCTGCTGAAACAGCGTACTGACACTTCCGGTTTTCGAGAAATCACGTGATTTCTCGAAAACCGGAAGTGTCACGTGACTGAAATTCGGTTCCTGACCTGACATGACCATTCCAAACATATAACTTTCATAACTTTTTTCTCTATCTCTTACGGTTTGGCTGATGAAACAGCGTCCCGGACAGACCAGCGTCCCGGACAGACAAGTCTATTAGATAAAGGATTCCGCCAGCACTGTAGACCTTTTTCTAATTTTATTCTGGTATATCAGGTTTCCAAATTTTAAATTTGTAGTTTTCTCACCAGGCAATCGAGTTTCACATAAACCAATTATATGTCAATTTGACATGTTGTAATTCTTCTTCTAACTTCTCTAAGTGTTGTTCATTTCATAGTGTTCTTATCCTATATGTTGCTATATATATTTCGATGTTAAGGTATTTAGGAAAGATAGAGGACAGGTGCCCCAAATAGTCGCCTCTTACAATAGACAGGGGATTTCCTGTGCATATATTCTTCAACCTGGATCCAAATGGCATCGGAGTAAAAGTCGTATAGTAGATTTCTAGTTGCCAACCCATTTATGAATCCAAACTAACATTTTGTTAGAACTAAAACATTTTGCAACTAGATATGTTCAAGTACCAAATCAATTTGAAATTGTAGCTATCAGTTTAAAAAACCAAGTAGTACAACTTACCTACTACTTAGTTTTGTAACATCGATTCGAATAATTTTGAAGCTGGCACCGAAAAAGCAATTTGCTTTGATTATTGGATCTGCAATTAAAAATGGTTAATTCCAACACGTTCAACTTTAGCTTCCGATCTTACCTTGAGCCTATATATCTGGAATAATTACAAAGACATTATTTTAATTTCATCAAGCTATATTTGATAAATATGGGTTTTTTTCGAAACTCGTTCATTAGAATATTTTAAATTCGTAGAGGTTTGGATTTTAATCGTAAAAAATATGTGTCCTTTATACATATTCATGTTCAGGTTTGTAAACGATCATGTCCAGTTGATATGTGAAATTCCAACCCTGACCGTGGTTAACAGGTGCTAGCTACCTACGTATAACTTCGCCAGATACAGGTTTTTGGTTTTTATATTTAATACTGTCGTCATATTAAATTCAATTCTCTCAGTTAACGACCCTAGATTTGTTGTGTAACCTCAAGTGGTGACAAATACCTTTCAAATTAAATATCTACTACTTATTAAAATTATTGATCAACATTAGATTCGACATTATTCTAATGTCCAATTTAATTTCAATATTTTCAGCCAGTTGGAAACTGATAAGGGCACAGCTTTTCTTGTTATTGTAATTGTCTTCTACTACTGTTAACTGATTTTTCTTTCACGATTTCCCAATTATATAACGTGCAAAAGAGATCTTTATAGGATTGACACACTTTAGTCATGACTAAAGACCGGACGTTTAGGCAAAATGCCTGCAAATGCTAACTTTGCTGGTTTTTATACATAAACGCCATTTTAGGTATAAACGTCTGTTTGGCTCTAGCAATATATCTTTACTTGTAGAAAGACAGTCCGAAAGTACTTATTTCGATGGGTTATCCTATTAATGTCGTTTCCGAGTAAATACTGGCAGAAATTCCTGTCTTATATTGTACCAAAAGCTTCACAGGAGCTGAACCTACCCTTGAAGGTTCAGGACCTACATGCAGCGAAGTAATAAACCGTTCATTATAGGGATCATATATTTCACTGGGATTATTATTCGCGACAGTTGGAAAATGTTTACCCTTAATATTGGAGTTTTGAATGTTGTCGTGATCGTGGTATCAGTTCTCGTATACCGGGCGACAATGAGATCAGGGCCACGGATTTGGAAGAAACTTATTACAAGGATAATAAACACAATTTAGAATTGACAGACAGCTATAATAAAAATTGCCGACTTCAGGTTTCACCGGAAATGTCATTAACTTTGATTTTTTTAATGGATCGAAATGTATATTTTATTTTTCGAAACATACGCCTTAAATTACATACGACAGTGTTGCCAAATTTGCTTAGGCATTACTCGAAAATATTTAAAAAAATTATTAATTAAACATTTTTCAGTTATATACATAAAAATTAAAAAGTGCATGATACATATCGTTATTGGTAATTAAATTTTCACTTATAATCTCATAAGAGCATTAATTCTTTCCGGTAATTTTTTAGAGTGCACAGTAACAACGTATTAATTGGCACGAGCGGTACGCGAGGGCCGATTACGTTGTTCTGTGCACGATAAGAAAATTACCGGACATGAATTAATGCTAGAATGCAGATTCAGCAAGAAAATCGTAGCGACACAGCCATAAAAAGTAAAATTTAAATTTTACTCGAAAATCAAATATCAAGTGATATCAAAAATGTATCCATAGTAAGTTGTTAATATATTGGTGACACTGCAAGTATATGTCAAATTTGAGGTTAGCAGGTTAGATTTTGCGTCAGTCTGTGTCAAAACTGACGCAAAACCTAACCTGCTAACATCGAATTTGACATAGACTAACCTCGAATTTGTCAGTGTCACCAACATATTAACAACAGTGAATGTCAAAAAATTTCCACTTATTAATTACAGTTAGGTTAGTCTACCTAAAAAAAAATTCCAAGAAATTTTTTTATTGTCTTGGTTACGGCTCGTGAACTAATTTTTCTATTGGTCATTAATGAGTGTCGTACGATTTTCTATCTAATGGCATTATGGCCCATGTTAGTTGCTATTAAAAAAATAACTTTTTCTAAACAAACGTGTTTAGCAAATTTTATTCGTTCATGAAGGATTTCTTATTTGTCAAATTGATTTAAATAGCTATTATCATTATTTACTAGTCATTTAGAACAGATTTTCTCCAGTTGCGGCCTTATGATAAAAAATATAATTTAAAAAATTGTTTAGAAAAATGAAAATTTGGCAACACTATCGTATGTAGTTTGAATCGTACATTCCAAAAATAATAAAATATATGAGCCAGACCATTTGAAAATTAAAGTTAGTGGCATTTCCGGTGAAACCGAAGGTCAGCGATTTTCACTACATTTATTCGTCAATCAGAAATTATGTCTAGTATCTCCATATCAAATTTCGTCCAAGTCGATTGATAAATAAATGAGATATAAGCATGGCCCTGGTCTTATTGTCACCCGGTATATCTCATGCACGTTTTAAAATGCCGAAAGTACGTGTTCGGTAACGGACAAACAACAAAAATTAATTAAAAAATTCGGTAGTGATGTGTCTACTAGTAATGGGTTTTGCATATTATGTGACAATTCCGTAAATTATGAAAAGAAGTATATTTGTGATTGCGCACGTAGAATAAATAAATACCTATTTTGTATTTTTATAGCGCCTGAATGCTTGCATATTTAAAACATTAGTGCCTGAAGGTTCGGCCTTCCGCCATAACCAGATTCTAGTAGAGTGTTGATCATATTATCATATGAGTCGACGTCTAAAGCACCTGGTACTCTGTCTTCTTAGACATTGTCCATAACGTACAAACACATTTTAAACTTCAACTAGGCATTAATGTAACTAAAGTTATAGTTTAATTCACTACTGGAAAAGTGACCTTCATTAGACTGATGAAGTAAACAAAATTATTTTATATAACAGCTCTCAATAAATGCCCTATAACTATAGCGATTTTAACAATCGCAATATCAATATTACACAAGTGACTTTTTAATTACCCTAACTCAATTAGTGAGTTTTAGTTTACACAATAATGTTTAATCCTATGTGTGTTCTGACGTTGCCTGGCAACCGACAAAGTTAAAACAAACAGGTGCCTACTGTGATTTTAAACAAAAAATGTGTTTTTGGTGCTTCTTCTAAATTTATTGAAAGGTGTGGATAAAATATTGTACTGCATTCGTAGTGTTACAAGAAAATTAGCCCACACGGCCTACGGCTTCGTGGGCCAAACTTTTTCCTCTAGTGGGTAATATCCACATAACACTACTTGTATGGTGAATAACTATTATACTAACATGATTTATAAATACATTTTTTATCTAGTATAACAAACAATGAAACCCGAAAATGTGCCGATTTCACCACAGCTGCTACCCCTACGAAGCAAAAAAATCTCGACAAAATTATGACTATGTCTTCTATTATACATACCTACGTAATAATGCATTTTGTAAATTACATAAAGTAAGCCTACTGCTGTAATAAGTACAGTACAGCGTTCAAAAATATCTTTCATTTGTCCCCAAAAATATCAGAATGATGCTATTAAAATGTTAAATGCGTTTTAATTTTCTGTTTTTCGTGAACATAAAATCTCAAGCCATAATAGTTTGTTATTTAAATAAAAACTCGATCTCATTTTAAGTACGTTCGATTTAAAACTTTTTAAGAACAACCCATAATTTGTATTTTTTGTTTTGTTTCTAGTTAATTTTATTCTCCGTCCATACAGTTCAGTTTTTCTACACTCTTACATTCAAGTTTTCGTACGTAAAATCCTAAAAAATATGCAAATGAACGTGTATTACGTACTTCACCTTAGGTACTCAAAATAGACTTGGTATAACCAAAGCTTTGACGTATAATCTGAATTCATTTATTACAAAAACACAAATTGGCAGTTTTCGACAGCACATTTTATTTATGGAGAAATTTAGCGATAGCTTAGTTAGAAACTTTTTATTGCTGGTTCATTCATCGTCACTTTCGCTGCTCGTTTTGGAAATACAGTGGTTACTTCGACCACTGACCGCCAAATAGTTTGTAGTACCTACTAATACTACGAGCGACATCAATACTTTTATTTCTCTCTTCTTCAACCTACATTATAGTATGTCACTATGAGACATGTCTTGCACTTTTCGTTTTCGTCTATTTTATAAATCATTAGATCACCTTGGTTTGGGTATACAGAGTATCCCACACTTGACTAAACAGGCCTATAAATTTGTTATTTTAAAAAATAACTATATTAAACTATATATATAGGGTCGCTAAGAAGTATGTATATCGCTACATATTTTTAGAACAGTTTAGCAGAGCTCGTTGAAATTTGGCACACAGTTAGAAGTGTTTAAATTCTATCATCTGAGATTTTTTTAATTTTCTACCATCATTTATTTTGAAAACACAAGGCCAATTTGATTTTTTTCAATGGCATGGGGAATCAAATTTAATAATTTTGAAAAGAGTATTTTTTTGAATTCAGTACTGTAATACATGCCCACCTTTATTTTGTTATTAGCAATCTGTCACTTGCATATTAGCCAAAATTAAACTTTTGTGTAATAATTAGTTTAACAATGGTACATTTAAGTGTAACTGAACGTATAAAAACCCTGATGATGGTTGAATATAGCGATGGAAGACTAAATTGTGCTCAAGTAGTGACCCTTATTAATGAAATTCATCCAAATCTTATTAGTTGGACAATTTTTTTACGTTTCAATTATAATAAGATATGCATGTTACATCACTGAATTCATAAAATATACTCTTTTCAAAAATATCAAACTTGACCCCCCGGGCCATTTAAAAAATCAAGTAGGCCTTGTATCTTCAAAATAAACGATGATAGAAAATTGAAAAAATCTCAGATGATAAAATTTAAACACTACTAACTGTGTGCCATATTTCAACGAACTCTGCTAAACCGATCTAAAAATCTATACCCTGTATATTTTTAAATGAGAGCAAATTGTCTATAAGATAGCGAAAGAAATTTTACAAAATCTGCACTTGTATAATGGTAGCGATATTCAACTTTTTTTTCAAATGACATGCTATACTTTTTTAAATTTTTATGATAGTACTTTTTATTCTCTTTACAAGGATGTAAAGATATATCCCCTCACTTACATTTGGGAATATCTGAATTTTAAAATTAATATTTTTATGCACAATTAAGATTATCCAATAAGTTTTTAATACTAAACGATGCGGAGTAGTACCACTATCATTTTTTTCCATAAAAATGTTTAGCAGGAATATGCATAACCGTGATAAACCATGAAAATTGCCTATGTTCAGAGGTATGACCAACCACCCGGTATAATTAGTTACCATATTCCACGTTTTGCGAAAACAGTGTTATGTCATCCATACAGCTTAGGTGTGATCAATACTTTCTCTAATACCATTATCTCACACTAAATTTTTATATTCATCTTTCAAAACAGCTGGAAATAACTTCCGTGAAAGCACATCATCCTGTCACATTTTTCTATCGATCCTTATTTGTTTTGTCGTTTCACGTAATTGTATAGAAAGTGTTGCCTTCTCATCTACATAGGTTATTTATTAATTTAATGTATCCGCTGCTTTTTTATTTTTATTTATTATCAATCACCGTCCACATATCACTGCTTCAAATGGACTTCCCTATTCAAGAGCTGCTAGTAGTTTAATAATTTCATGTATTCTTTTAAGATTTCTATGTAGCACTTTTATAAAAAAAAACCTTTCTAGAGATTGAAATTGATCTAATTAGTTTGACAGTAACTCCATTTGTTATAGCTTTCAGAGATACCTTATACATATTTTATCTTCATCGGTGTTGTTATAAACTATTTACCAAATTAATTTGAGTATCGAGAAGCTATTACCGCCTCATTCTGGCAATCACACTCGTTTCGTTATGATGTTCCTAATCAAACTTGTATCACTAATATCTATAATAATTCTTTCCGATTTTTCATGTTGTATAACAACACATTGTTTTTATTCTAATGAACTTTTTCTTTATTTATTTGACTAGTGGTTCTCAACCTTTTCTTCGTGATCACGCTGACAGTCTACCATATCAGTGTGCACCCCTTAAAGTCTTGTTTATTATTGTGTTCACTCTTCACCAGCAGTATATTCATTCATAAGGTGTGTTGAGGCCCTAGTCCTATATATGGCTTCTAGGAAATGGGATTTTATTTACGTACGTGATAAGGAATCGGTTCAGGAAGTAGTGTGCCTACTACACACCATATTATTAATTCAAATAAAATATATTCGACGACATTTTTCTAACTCTTTCATAGCAAAGTGAAGTTTGTATTATTGCTAGTAAGCGAGTTAATTATTGTTTTAAAACAATTAAGTAGCCACATGTAATTTTAGGTCATGTCATTTTTAACAGCTAAGCAATAAGTCAACAATACATAACTTGTAGTAAAGTCTAATCGACCGACGTAGTGGTATTGTTTAAAGCAGTATTGTTTAATAATTTATCATTTTTTATCAAACAATACACAAAACACAACCAACATCTTCCACCTTCTTTACTACAAGTTACACATTATTGACATATCGCTTACTTAAAAAAATTATATGACTTAAATATGGCAAGTGGCTACTTGATATTTTGAAAAAAATAGTAAACTGGTTTGTTATGTTTGAAAATAGATAATAGAAATTTTTCTCCTTCTCATTGGGCAACAATGTAAACGACAATTATATTTTGAACTTGCCTGTTTCACAATTCGTCTGGCTAATATTTACGTATGTTAGGGGATTTTAACGAGGTTGGCAACTTACTTCGTTTCTATAGTGAAACAAAAGATATGCAGAATGGAAAGATAACAAAAGCAAACATTTGTGTACAAAAACACAATTTTTAGCCAAATACTTGCTTTGCACTTCGAGGGGCTCCATTATAGTATATGAAAGTTAATATGTTTTAAGGAGCCTGGCGCCCAGTAAGTACTTGTCAGTATGATAAGATTTGGTGCTTTGATTGAACCTATGACACTCGACCGATATCTTGATAAATAGCTAACGGGTATCTTACCAATTAGTGTATGATGTAACATTTGAGTAATAAATCTCTTTTGTTACTTTTGTCAGTTTTCTATTCATGATACGTTTTTATTGTATTATATTTTGAAGCTTATCGTAACTCCCTTAAAGGCTGCTACCCCTCTATTTTTTTTTCAATTTTTTCTGTGCCCCCCCCCCCACACACACTTCCTCCGTGGCTCCCGTTTAAAACCACTGGTTTACACGATGTCATATTGATTTGTTGTTTTTTATTTATTTCATTGTTCTACTCCTCCACTTCATTAGTACTCGTTTCAGGAATACCTTTTGCGCAGTTGTTGGTTAGTGTAGTATCAGGATCTGTTATATTTTTTTATGTTCTGTTTTTTAGATTCCGTCTAAACTGTGTTATTGTGTATTATGGAGAAAGTCTAAGCGTGCAGTCCCAGGTACCTTAGACACCGACTGCTATGGTCATATGGTCAAAGTCATATGGAAATTATACCAAGACTAAGGAGTTCCAACCTTCCTACACCAGCAAGGAACCTTTTACAAGCTACACATCATAATAACACAGAACCCACAGCTTTACATCTCTTTCGAAAGATAACTTGCTGTAGAGGCTTTTATTCGCATGTTTTATTTGTAAGAACCTTACCGGGATTGGTGATCGAACTCCCGACAATTGCAATCGTAGTTAGGATGCTTCACCATGGGATTTTTTTCAATTTAAAGATTTCTCTACTATTACTTTTTATTTTAAACTTGCTCTACTATATCTGTGATTTCTTATTGGTTCTATTTTACATTTTCTATTTGTGAAGTTATTGTTGTGCTTTTCTTTCTTCTAGTAATTCGTTTGTGTATATAGTTGGTTTAATTTCAATTTAGGAGTACGAGGTGTTAACTAAATTTCTAAAAAATTTTAGAGAGTGTACAATGCCCATTTCCTAGTCGATTTTTTCTCAATACATATCAATCATACACCTACTATACATCTTCTACATCTATTCTAGAGAATATCGTACATTGCTCTTTGTGGCGCTGCTTTATCAATTTATAATTTTTTCTTTTATTGAAACGTGTATGTGTTCATTCAACCTACATAATTCTACTGTTTAGTTAAACTGAAAAAATCATTTAATTTTTTCGATTTCTTTTGCCAATGTCATGTATACAGCGACTATGCATTATGCATAATATAAATACAAATGATTAAAAAAAACAAAAACAGAAAATGTGGATAGGGTGAAAAAGGGGCGAACATTTTACCCACACCATGAACTTAAAGAGGTGTGCAATAAATTAAAATATATGTATGATTATTCGTCACTTGTTTACTATTAGAATGTTCTAAGTGCTCTTAGTGAGTGTGAAAGATAGGGAAAAAATAAGGGAGAGAGAGAGAGAATACATCTTATTTCTCACGTTTCTCATAATTTAACTGCTTAAAATTGAGGTAATTTACTTGTTGTGCAATAAATAATTCGAATCTGTAGAATGATGTGCTTTGTTAAATAACACTTTTGAATTCTTCTCGGTATTGTTCCAGTCGTCTGTAGACTGGGCCCTTCTCATTGATGTTACTATAGCATACGTATAGCATCATGTGGCCGATTTGATTTGATCAGACCACCGTAACGGTGATCTTCCTCTCGCCCTATGTCATTCTGCCTTTTCGATTACCATATCTTCTCGTCTCCTCTGCGAGCTATGTGGCCAAATTACTGGAGAATCCTTTTTGAGCATACAGTGGATAGTCTGTGCTTTATACGTAGCTGTTCTAATATAAAGGCATTAGTTTGTCTTTCAATCTATGATATTCTCAACATACGCCTCCAACACCACATCTCAAATGTGTCGATTCTTCTTCGATCAGCGGCTTTTATTGTTCAGGCTTCCATTCCATACAATGCGATTAGTAAGACCAAGGCTGTACCTAACCTTACTTTTGTTCTATTCTAAATACTTCTGTTCTTCCATATTTTGGCCAGTTTTGTCATGAGAAGTTTGGCCATTGTGATTTGTTTTCGTATTTCTTTTTCGCATTCAACTTGGTCGCCAATAATTGATCCTAGATTAAACAAGGCTGTGTAAAACCTGTAATTTTAATGTTTCGCATTGTGGTAGTTGTTGGTTACGATCAATAATAAGTATTTTGGTCTTGCTTTTATTTATTTCCAAGCCAAGTCGGTGGCTTTCTTGTTCGAGGCGTTGAAGAAGTGGTACCATCTTCATTACCTGCTATTATTGTGGTGTTATCGGCGAATCGGGGGTTCGTGTGTTTTTTTACCCCCTACAGATATGCCTCCATCTTAATCGTCAAGTGCCTTTCTGATTATATAGTCCCCATATACAGGGTGTTTCATAACGTAAGAGGAGACTAAAATGGTAGCTAGAGGGGCCCAAAAAAGTTATTTTCTTTATAAATTACGCCAATTACGATTTACTGTTTGTTTTGATTATTATGTATGATTATCAACATTTTACAGAGATAATCTTTAATTAATATACTAACTACATAGTAAAAAAATTAAGTTTAATAATAACACTGTTTTAATTTTTAAAATTCCTATTATTTAAAGGATTAATTCGGCAAAAAATTTTAAATGTTTTTTATGTAGTTATTTATATTTATGCACTATAAAAAAGGGAACAACTTGCACATGTACATTAATTGCTTTTAGCTTATATTTCTACCCTAATTTAAGTAAAATGTACTTAATTTTACTTAATTTAATAAAACAAGAAAATACTTAATTATATCTAGTCTTTCTGCTTAGTGATTGTTTTTTTATTGTCTTTTGCATGGATACGGAACATCTATCTAGATGGTTACGGATATTATGGAAAAATATGTTGATGATATGGAAGAATTAAAGTTGTGTTCTGGCCCCTAAGTCGAACCAATCAGGATTTGCCAATTTAATATATGAAGTATGAATAAAAATTTTGAGGAGTAACTAATTATTCTGCACGATACAAATATGGAATTTCATGCAATTGTTCTCTCAGAAACATGAAATGTAGTTGACTTAAATGATTTTCAAATTCTTAATTATAATAGTGTATTATGTTATTAGGAGCAAAAGTTATATTTTATTTGGCGTGGCTGGACGGGTAAGTACAGCCGAGCCACATAAAAATACTTTTCCTACGACTGCCTCTAAAATCAAGCTTTCCGCCTTGTTGACGTACGTCAAAAATTGATTGTTTTGAATCAGTTCATCGCGGCAGCCGTCATACGTAAGTATATAATCGTGAATCGTAATACATAGCAACATACATAAATTTTATATAAGCTTTCATGATTATATACCTAAGTCGGCTAGTGGTCAGCTATTTGCAAACGTCAAAGTTGACAGCTGTCACTGTGAATTTGATTTAAACCTTTTTTCGCGATTTAAAGTTACTTGTGCTTTATTTTGTGTATTGTCGGTGTTTAAGTGTCAAGAAAAATAAGAAATGGGCGATAAAATATCCAATTCTGATGTAAAAATTTGCACGTCGCTGGAAATTTTAGAAATGGCAAAAAACGCCAGTTTAAACCTATTTTCGAAAATTTTACAGTCGTAGGAAAAATTTTGTATGCAACACGAGCGAAAAATGCATTAGGCGTTCGTTCGAGTTTTTTCGGACCTCGCTTCGCTCGGCCCGAAACTTTCGAACTCACGCCTAATGCATCATTTTTCGCTCTAGGTACATAAATAACTATTTGCTCCGAATAACATACAGCATTTTTTCTTCAAACTTTTATAAGGAAATCCGAAGAAAATTACTCTATCTCGTCAGCGGCAGATAAAGTCGTCAGCGGCAGATAAAGTCGTCAGCGGCAGATAATAACTTTATCTGCCGCTCGTTAGCGGCATATTATATTATGTTATTAGGAGCAAAAGTTATACTTTATGTAGCGAGGCTGGACGGGTTATCTGCCAAGCTTGCGAGGCAGATAAGTACAGCAGAGCCACATAAAGATACTTTTGCTCCGAATAACATATAATATTTTTTCTTCAAACGTTTTTATAACAAGTTATTTACAACTTTGTGAACAAAATTCGAAGAAAATTACTTGATCTCGTCAACTGCAGATAATATTATCTGCCGCTGACGAGCGGCAGATAAAGTTGTCAGCGGCAGATAATAACTTTATCTGCCGCTTGGCAATAAAGTGACAGTTTAGCATCATCAATCCAGCAGTATAATGCCATATTTTACTGCCGTTTGAAGAAAAATAAAGTTTAGCATCATCAATCCAGGAGTATAATGCCACATTTTACTGCCGTTTGTAGAAACAATTTATTATAACTCGCATTTTAACCAAAATGATGTAACCATAGTATACATTCACGATAAGCTGGAACACGAAATCCAGGTAATAAAAATTAATGATTACAGTTTCATTAGATTCGATTGCACTTATGAAAATTGGTATCGCAGGTAATTCCAGGCCCTCTGCTTCAAATATTGACAATTATTTAACTAGCATAACAGAATTTCTATCAGCCACATGTAGTGAACCACTTGAATTATTTCCAGGTGATGTAAATATTGACCTAGCTGACACAGCAAACTCTAATGAAAAAAATGATTATCTAAATATACTGAATGAATATGTGTTCATTGCATATTCAAATCTTCCTACTAAAGTAAATAAATATTCTGAAACGTGTTTGGATCATATATTTATAAAATAATCTAAAATAAACATTAAAAAAAACTTACCATACTTGTAATGAAATCGGACTTCACAGATCACTTTCCTGTGTTTGTCTTTTGGTGATATTAATTTACTAAACACTAATTCAAGACTGTTAGAAAAAAGCAAAATTTTACATAAAACCATTGAATATGACAAAATGGTTAACAGAATTAATAATGAATCTTGGGAGGATAATGTAAATGAGGCGCTGGAAAATTTATGGCTGCACTAAAAAAACATATAGCAGACTCTACTACTGCATCCGAAAAAAAATAGATCAAAATTTAGAAAAATAAAACCTGGAATCACCCACGGCATTATCAATTCTATGCGGTATAGGGACAAACTAAAAAAATGATCACAAAAAATAATAACGAACTATTATAAAAATGATAGAATACGATTAAATAATATAATAAGGCATACAAATAGTAATTTATTATACAAGACGATAAAGTTAAATTTTATCCACGAGTGAATCGTTTAACGTCGAGACAAAGTCGAGACGTTAATGATTCAAGAGTGGATAGAAATAACTTTATCGTCGTGTATAATACAATATTTTTTTCTATAGCAAGAACTTTAACAATTTCAAAAGAAAATAATGACAGTCAATCACATTTCAAAATGTCAGTAGCTAGATTGGGTTGCTACGATAATACGAAGCTGTCATATTTAATTTAAACAAAAGTTAGACAATTAAATTACTTTATCTATCCTTGATGTTAAAGTGCTACTTTATCTACTCTTGCTGTTAAAGTAAAAATTGACCTTTTGTTTTGAGTTGATAAAAGCACACTTTAACATGTGCTATAGAAAAAGACATTTATTATCAGCAACAGCTAAACCAATCATCTCATGATATGAAAAAACTTGGAAAGTTATTAACGATATTACGGGTAAAAGCAATACTTCGGGAAACGAAATTAAATCTATAGTAGATGCTCACAGGAATGCTGTAAGTGATCTAAATAGCATAGCTAATATATTCAATAACTATTTCTGTAATATGGCAGAAAAAATTACCCAAGAAATTAACGTGCCAATTAATAGTTACAAAAAATAGTAAAACAGTGAAGCAAATAATATTTCTTAATTACATTACTGAAAATGAAATCAAAAATCATATTTTACAGTTTAAAGGCTCTTGTACTTCAGGCCCCGATGACTTAGCAAACAAAACTCTAAAAGTATTATTATTTAACAAGCGCCGACTAGGGAACCCCATCCAAAGGCCTTCGGGCCACCAGCCAAACGATAACAAACTCGAATGACCCCCCAAAATCTTGCCCGGGCCCCACAGAAAAAACAAGTTTTTCCTAATTATTATTCACACAAGGCGCGACCTTCGGCTACGCAGCGCGGCCAACTAAGGTCAACAAACTCACATCTGCAAGTACAGACAGGATTTTTCCGTTCACACACCTGATAGACCACCCAACACGGAGCACAAAATGGCCGACACGACCACATTCCTAATACACGACACTTATTGGATGAACATCACAACACAGACACGCCCATCGACGCCATTCACATTCTACACAACCAATCCCAGCACAGATACACACTACACGCCATTAACATTTATGCTAATCACAATCACTACAACCAATCACAGCACACCACAGACACGCCCCACTACATACACCGCAGGGGGCGGGGCGTATTATGCAAAGTGTATTAGAACCCGCACACCTTAACTACTATTATGCAATTCTATTGTAAAATCCTTAACGTTTGTATGTAATTTGGCTTTACTACTGCAGCATTTCCAACGGGGTTTAAACAGGGCACTGTTGTGCCTATGTATAAAGGTGGAGATAATAAAGCTTCCACAAATTATAAGACAATTACACTAACAATTAGTTTAGCAAAAATATTTGAAAAATGTATTAAAACTAGTTACTTTTTTTAATCAGCATTACTATCTCGAAACCTATTCTGATTCAGAGAAAGTAGAAATAAAAATGATGCCATTTTTAACGTTTTTAACGTCAATAATTACATCACTTGATAATAACTTAAAAGTCGTAGTTGTGTAATTAGATCTTTACGAGAAACTGGAGAGATATGGTATTCGTGGTTCAGCACCAGATCTTATCAAATCTTATATGTTAAACAGAAAACAAAGAGTAAAAATAAAAAACGAAATTAGTCATGCATGCGAAATAAAATTTGGAGTGCCGCAGGGTACTGTTCTGGGACCAATCCTGTTAGGGTATATTGATGAACTATTCAATACTGCAGTCAATGGTAATTTTTCATTTGTCGATAACACTGCGATAGTTGCTTGGGGAGAGACATGGGATACTGCTATTAAATACATTTAATCGGAGCTGGCCACCATTAAAAATGTATTAGACACCGACCTTTTATCACTTAACATTAAAAAAACTAAAGCAATGTTACATACTTTACAAGAAATATCGCAACCTAATTTAAAAGCCATCAGCATACATGCAGAGCACTGCAACAATTTAATTAATGAAATATGTGCATGTAGTAAAATAGAAATTCTAAAGAAAACTAAATATTTAGTTACAATTATCGACAACAAATTTTGGTTAATAGTTTATAACAACACCGATGAAGGTAAAGATATTCAAATTAACTAGGAACATTTCTGCAGAAATAAAAAAATTAAAGTCTCTAACTTTTTATTAAAATTGAGATTTACTAGTCAATATAACATTTTTTATTTTTCAGCCCGCAGTTGGAACACGGAGGCCGCAGAGAAAATGCTGCGAGAGGTACCTATTGAAACGTTTACCAATTTACTGGAATAGCACTAAACTTAACACATTTCAGTCACTGCAATGGCGAAAATTTTGGGATGTCGATGCAGGCTTGAAGACATGGGAACCCCCGGAGGGATTGAAACTGTACTATCCTAGCGGCAGCACCGGCTGCGACGAAAGCGGATCTCCATGTAAGATGAAGCGGCGTGAGTAGTAACTTTCACTATTCGATTTTTTTAGTGATCTTCGTTCCCTTCGCCGGACTGGACATAATTGGTATTTTACACACGGCAACAAAGCAGGATATGGTCAGATTAACCATCAAAGTCCTGGAGGGACACCTAAAGACAGCCGCGGCCACTGGAGCCAACACTGTGGTAGTCGTTTTCGACATGGACGGGTTTGTCTTGAAACATTACGCCTGGAGGCCTGGTAAAACAACGAAATGCGTTCTGGCGCACTCATTGCCAATTTAATCCATTTTAGCTGCCGAAGTTGTAATTTCTCTCCTTAAGATGTACGAAGGGAACTATCCGGAAATACTGAAAGCCTGCTATATAATTAATGGTAATTTTATACACATTTATTGTTGTTAAGCGTAGTCAGTTGACGTACCTACTACATATAATTAAAGGTTGACCAAAAGTTAACAACTGTACAAAAGTCTACATTGAAACTAAAACTGCAGTCAACAACGTCACTTTTACTCGATTCGATTATGCAACTGATTCGAAATTGATTAAGTAAATCAAATTTAATAAAATGAATTTGAACTGAATTAAGTCAAATCGGATTCAAGTCTTCAAAACCAATCTAATTGAATTTAATAAGATAAATCGAACGAAACTTTGTGACGTCAATTGGAATGACATTTAACAAAACTGAATCCAACTCAAAGATGGGACAAACCCTTTAAAAATGGATTCAATTCACGAATCCGCATCACCAAAAATTATTCGAATCGCGGATACCAGGATCGGCTTTTTTCTTTGTAAAAAATTATTCGATTCGAATTCTTTTTGCGGATGGATCATCAACCCGAACTCTCAGTTTAAATTCAGAATTATTTCTACAGTATGCTTTTAAAGTTATTACTCTATTATTATAGTCGTTAGAGTAGCTTAATGTCGAATACATTGTACGTTGTTGTAGAGGAGGAGTTAATAGCATATTATGTAACAAGTTTTATAAACGTCACTTTAGTCACGAGCTTTTTAGGCATGAGCGGAGCGTAGCGCAGCGAGTGTTTAATAAACGAGTGTCTAGACGTATAATGTGTTACATACTATACTTTTTCTACGACCACAAATTTGGGAAATATAACATCATATTATGTCATTAAAATTTGGAATTTTATGTTAGGTTAAATTATGCTTGACACACGTCAAAGTTGACTATAGAAAACTAACTTGTTTTTAGTTTTGGCTGTGGCTAATAAAGCAAATATTGTCCGAACCTAACTTCAACCCGTGACTAAAACGTTGTTGCTTCAGCCCGTGACTAAAAGTCTCTTTAGTCACAGGTTATGAAGGCGTGATTAAAATGTCACTTAGCGACGTGTATGTTAGTATGTTATATGCTATTTTAGTTACAGGAGTAGAAAATAGTATATTATGTAACAAGTTTTATAAACGTTACTTTAGTCACGAGTCTTTTTGGGAACGAGCGGAGCGCAGCGCAGCGAGTGTTTAATAAACGAGTGTATAGACGAGTTTATATAATGTGTTACATACTATACTTTTTCTACGACCACGAATTTAGAGAATACATCATATTATTTTATTAAGATTATGAATATTAGGTTACGTCAAATTATGCTCGACAGACGTCAATGTTGGCTGTTGAAAACTAACTTGATTTTAGTTTTGGTTGTGGCTAAAAGCAAATACTGTTTGAACCTAACTTCACCCCGTGACTAAAACATCGTTGCTAACTTCAGCCCATGACTAAGAGGCTCTTTAGTCACAGGTTATGAAGGCATGATTAAAAGGTGACTTAGCGAAGTGTATGTTAGTATGTTATATGCTATTTTAGTTACAGGAGTAGAAAAACAAATAAAAACAATGCTAACACTAATCAGATAGAAATATAATTGTTATTTGTTACTAGCTCTTGACAGGACTAAAGTCGTACTCCTTGCCATTAACAAAGAAAACGACGCACCACGTCTGCGTAAAAAGTATCCGAACACAAAAAAAAAAAGATTCCTGTCAAAAAAAAATCGAATCGCCGAAAATGATTCGAATCCATAATGAATTCGAATCCAAAAAGTGCTCTGATCCAACTTAATAAAGAATCAAATTTGGTAAACTGAAGTGAATGTAATAAAATTGATCGAATGGATCTAGATCGAACCTATTTGTACTTCATAATATCAAAAAAAATGTAATTTGATTTCGCAAAAAAAGTTACCAAACTGGGTGTTATAAAATTGAATAGTACCAAATTAAATTCTGTAAAAAATAAACTTCATATTTATACATTAATATTGGAAAAACCATACCTTCGGTTTATAGGTAGGTACTAAAGGGAAAACTAGTGTAACATAAAAATTTAACTTTTTAGTTGCAACAAACTGTTCTTATCGATTTTTCTGCATCAGTTAAATAAAAGAAAATTCAAGTCAATAATATTTACATTAACTTTTCGTTGTATTGTCAGCTAAAAAATCGATTATATTAGTGTTGTTTACCTATCTTAATATATCATAATATAATGATGAAAAACCGATGGTGTAAAGAATGTATTCTATGCACCATGGAAAAACCTACGTTGCTAATAAAATTAACTACTACGATATAATTTTTGTTTTACATACAAAACAATTGTAAAATTATATATCTCCTTTACTTACTTCAAACACCATTTAATTAGATTCCATTTCGATTCGGATCACGATTTGATTACAACTCCAATTCACCAGTTTATTCCATTATTAACCCAGTTCCACTCGCCACAATTACATTATATCTAGAATCGATTAGGATTTGATTGCAGCTCGAATCGATTTACGTGATTATTCAATTCTCAACACAGTTCCGTTCACCATTTTATTTTCTATTCAGAATTTCATCCCGAATCGATTAACGAGTTTCACACGATTTAATTCGACTCAATCTATTCACGATTTGATTAAAACTCGAATCTATTCACTATTTTAATTCGGTTTCATCTCGAATTGACTTACGATTTGATTGCAACTCGAAAGTATTACATTCTCCACTCACGTCCATTTGATTCACACAATGCATATTTCTTTTCTATTCACACGATTTAATTCGATCTCGTTCCGAATCGACTTGCAAATCGAATCGATGCAAGATCTTAAAAGCCAGGTCCATTCGATTCACAATTTTTTTTCTATTCACACGATCATCATTCTCTTTCATCTCGAATCGATTCACAAGTTTATTGTGTTCTCAACTCGTTTCCATTCGATGTACAATTCTAATCGAAACACGATTCTTTTCAATCACAAAATTTCAACTCCATCTCGAATTGATTCACGATTTGAATGCGACTCGAAAGGATTACATTCACCACTCACGTCCATTTGATTCACACAATACACAGTTTTTTTCTGTTCACACGATATAATTCGGCCACGTTCCCAATCGGCTTGCAACTCGAATCGATTCAAGATTCATAAAACCCAGGTTCATTCGATTCACAATTTCTTTTCTATTCACGCGATATAATTCTTTTCCATCTAGAATTGATTCACAATTACGTTCTCAACTCGTTTCCATTCGATGTACAATTCTAATCGAAACACGATTTTTTTCAATCATAAAATTTCATTCCATTTAATCTCGAATCAATTCACGATTTGATTGCAACTGAAAACGATTTACTAGTTTTTATTCCATTCTCAATCCACATTCACACGATTTAATTTGACTCAATCTATTCACGATTTGATTAAAACTTGAATAGATTCACTATTTTAATTCAATTCCATCTAGAATTGATTCACGATTTAATTGCAACTCGAAAGGATTACATTCTCCACTCACGTCCATTTCATTCACACAATACACAATTTCTTTTCTGTTCACACGATTTAATTCGGCCTCGTTCCCAATCGGCTTGCAACTCGAATCGATTCAAGATTCTTAAAACCTAGGTTCATTCGATTCACAATTTCTTTTCTATTCACACGATATAATTCTTTTCCATCTCGAGTTGATTCACAATTGCGTTCTCAACTCGTTTCCATTCGATGTACAATTCTAATCGAAACACGATTCTTTTCAATCATAAAATTTCATTCCATTTAATCTCGAATCGATTCACGATTTGATTGCAACTGAAAACAATTTACTAGTTTTTATTCCATTCTCAATCCACATTCACACGATTTAATTTGACTCAATCTATTCACGATTTGATTAAAACTCGAATCGATTCGCTATTTTAATTCAATTCCATCTAGAATTGATTCACGATTTGATTGCAACTCGAAAGGATTACATTCTCCACTCACGTCCATTTGATTCTCACAATTTCTTTGCTGTTCACACGATTTAATTCGGCCTCGTTCCCAATCGGCTTGCAACTCGAATCGATTCAAGATTCATAAAACCCAGGTGCATTCGATTCACAATTTCTTTTCTATTCACGCGATATAATTCTTTTCAATCTCGAAATGATTCACAAGTTTATTGCGTTCTCAACTCGTTTCCATTCGATGTACAATTCTAATCGAAACACGATTCTTTTCAATCACAAAATTTCAACTCCATCTCGAATTGATTCACGATTTGAATGCAACTCGAAAGGATTACATTCACCACTCACGTCCATTTGATTCACACAATACACAGTTTTTTTCTGTTCACACGATATAATTCGGCCACGTTCCCAATCGGCTTGCAACTCGAATCGATTCAAGATTCATAAAACCCAGGTTCATTCGATTCACAATTTCTTTTCTATTCACGCGATATAATTCTTTTCCATCTAGAATTGATTCACAATTACGTTCTCAACTCGTTTCCATTCGATGTACAATTCTAATCGAAACACGATTTTTTTCAATCATAAAATTTCATTCCATTTAATCTCGAATCGATTCACGATTTGATTGCAACTGAAAACGATTTACTAGTTTTTATTCCATTCTCAATCCACATTCACACGATTTAATTTGACTCAATCTATTCACGATTTGATTAAAACTCGAATCGATTCACTATTTTAATTCAATTCCATCTAGAATTGATTCACGATTTAATTGCAACTCGAAAGGATTACATTCTCCACTCACGTCCATTTCATTCACACAATACACAATTTCTTTTCTGTTCACACGATTTAATTCGGCCTCGTTCCCAATCGGCTTGCAACTCGAATCGATTCAAGATTCTTAAAACCTAGGTTCATTCGATTCACAATTTCTTTTCTATTCACACGATATAATTCTTTTCCATCTCGAGTTGATTCACAATTGCGTTCTCAACTCGTTTCCATTCGATGTACAATTCTAATCGAAACACGATTCTTTTCAATCATAAAATTTCATTCCATTTAATCTCGAATCGATTCACGATTTGATTGCAACTGAAAACAATTTACTAGTTTTTATTCCATTCTCAATCCACATTCACACGATTTAATTTGACTCAATCTATTCACGATTTGATTAAAACTCGAATCGATTCGCTATTTTAATTCAATTCCATCTAGAATTGATTCACGATTTGATTGCAACTCGAAAGGATTACATTCTCCACTCACGTCCATTTGATTCTCACAATTTCTTTGCTGTTCACACGATTTAATTCGGCCTCGTTCCCAATCGGTTTGCAACTCGAATCGATTCAAGATTCATAAAACCCAGGTGCATTCGATTCACAATTTCTTTTCTATTCACGCGATATAATTCTTTTCCATCTCGAAATGAGTCACAAGTTTATTGCGTTCTCAACTCGTTTCCATTCGATGTACAATTTGTTAAGTCATTTTGCTATTTCAGATGCTTAATTGCATTTCACGCCGTTAGTTAGGTCATTTTGGTATTTTGAATAGCCGCCTAAGCTTAGAGCAGCGCGCCCGTATGCTAAGCCCTTTTAGCTCTTTATTTGGCTCCATCGCCTAATTCCAGAATCACGATTTCGCACATAGTTAGCCTAAAAAGCAGTATTTGTCGTCGGTTGGAGCTCTCCTCTGATGGCGTTTTTCTGAATTCTGAATAGCACGCGGTGGCGGCGTGATACCAGCGTGGCCCGCATTGGTTGGTTTCATTTCATCGCCTTGCGATTCGCTGTGGTTTAGTCACGTGGGGGACGCGGCGAAGGTGACCTTTTGCCGACGCTTCCCTCGGTGAGTCTTCCAGAGCCCGTGGCAGAGAGCGCTTGTGTGTGGTGGTGGTGATTCGAAATTTGTCGAGTGATCTTCGGCGTAACGTGGGTGTTTTGGAGCCCAGTTCCTGCTACTATTAGTGAGGGGTCGTGCCCCCTTCATCTCGACCTACGAGGATTTGGTTCAGCAGAACGAGTGAGGCCCCCATCATTTTCGTCGTCCCGTTGTACGCGTCTTGACGCGTCTCCCGTCGCCATTGAGGCGGTTATGCATTCACCCCCTTTCGCCGTTGTAACACCGAAGGTACCTACCACCTACGATTGCAGCTCGTCGCAACTCAGCTGTACCAGGCTCCCTCGCCGCCCACGCATTAAGGTATGTGCCTTTAACCTGATTACCGCTGTGAACGCGAGTGTTACTCATTACTACTCATTACTACGCTAGTGTATTCATTCAGACTGCAGACAGTTCAGGCCGTGAAGGCTAATGTAAATCGTCGCTGCCCTTGCATAAGGCAATGTGTATCTTTGTACCTATTCATTACTACGCTAGTGTATTCATTCAGACTGCAGACAGTTCAGGCCATGAAGGCTAATGTAAATCGTCGCTGCCCTTGCATAAGGCAATGTGTATCTTTGTACCTATTATTGCTGTTCACTAATGTTCAACATCTGTCGTTAAGCTTAGAGCGCGCGTGCCAGCTGGTGCCCTTAATTATAGAGTAAGGTTAGATACAGGGCGACGCATTCTGCTACCCCATTGTAACTCGAAGTGAAATATATGATTGGTTAGTTAAGGGAACTATTGTTTGTTTCGGTTTGTGCATGTTCTGTTACAGATAGACGCCCCTTTATTGTACGAATTATTGTACGACGGAACGAGGAAGCTGTGAGCGTGCAGGTGAGTGGGACAGCTGCGTAGTCGTGGTCGGATGGACACCTAATCACAATCCTTGCTTAAGGCAATCCCGAAGTTGTTGTTTGACCTTGCAACTCTTGCATAATCTTATTGGCGGAGTATTTTTGCATGCTTCGCTCCCGTCTAACCGTCCAGGCCCGGTTAGCCGCGTTAAGACAGGCTTGGTGGCGCCCTCATAATTTCGACATACCCTGTATATATTATGCCACAACGCGCTTGCCCAGAACGTATCGTGTGACTCACGCCCGACTCCCTGAGCGTTCCAGCCGTGGCCTATTAGCCTATTTCGAACCGATCTCAGGGCAAGTGTGTCATGTTTTCAGGACTGATTCCGTGGTGCGATGCTCACCTTGGGTGGGTGTCGTAAAGTCCTTTTTATACCGTAACAAATTCTAATCGAAGCACGACTTTTTTCCAATCATAAAATTTCATTCCACTTAATCTCGAATCGATTCAAGATTTGATTGCAACTGAAAACGATTTACTAGTTTATTCTATTCTCAACCCAGTTCTATTCGATTCACGGCCCAATCAACCGTTTTTCCTATTCATGCGATTTAATTACATTTAATGTCAAATCACTACTTTATTCCCATCCCAACTACATTCGACATTGTTCACTATTCGAATGGATTCTTTCACTATATCTATTCTCGATTCACTAAAACCGAATCGACGAAAAAGTATAAACTAGTTTTATTATTTCATTGTCTGTCTATGTATTGACAAATTAAATTAAGTTTAAATCGTTAAGTGGCCACCTACGGTATATTTTTGGGTTTTCCTAACAATGTTATCTTCTTTTGAACAAGGAATGACCTATATTTATTTAAGCGAACTTTTCTATAAATCATTTATAAATAACGTTACATTTGTCAGCAATTTCAATTTGTTATAAAATCTAAAGTTGATGTTTAGCTAGCTAAAAATATTAAACTTCATTTAAATAATGCCAGTAAATTATTATTACATCATAATTTCGATAAAAACGAAGTATTTTTAATATTTTAATAAAATTCGCGTCGACCTGACAACATTGCAAATCTACGATCTTTTTTCATGAATAGGAATTAATAAATATTTCAAATTGCAGCTACTCCTTTTAAAGTATAAATGTATACTGAACTTGTATTCTACAACAGAACAATTTGAATACACAATATTTTAAATGAAATCAGTATTAATAGCTAATCTGAAATCGCGGCTATATAACTTTAAAAACCGATCGTAGTCACCTTGAAATGGTTGAGCTGTAATTTTTTTAATATTTGTATTTAGTTAGCTTTGCCAAATTATCGTTACTCACTTCACCAACGTATACTTTTTTACAAAGCCATTTAACCACAAATCAGCTTCGCCGCTAAAGATGATTTTAATTTCTAACTGCTCTAAGGCCCAAACAACTAATTGTCGACTTTGAAAATGGTCATTTGACTTAGTTCCTAGATCAACTGAATCTTGTAAAGAAAAAGACTTCAGCCTTTAAGCAAAATTAGCCAAGCTGAGGTTTGAGAAACCATAAACTTCACGTAGTGCACGGAACATTGCTCGAACAGAAAGGGTTTTTTGAAATCCAAATACGAATTCGTTCTATACATTTCTGAAGGCTATAACATTCCATGATGATCTGGCAAAGCTAACTAAAGCTAACTTTCAAAAAAATGACCGCTCAGCCATTCAAAGGTGACTGCAATCGGAGTTTCTATAGCTGCTATTGGAAATCCCTTTATAAAATACTAACAAGATTCCCGTTTTTCGTACGGACTACAAATGTTTGTTTTTTTTTAATTCTTAAATTAATTCTGAAGTGCTCCGCTTCCCCCTCACTCAACTCTTTTATGCTTCACGTACCCCCTGGAAATGTGTATGCAATTGTCGTTCGCCTTGTATAGATTGATAAAACCATACTTTTAGTATACCAATGAGATAATATCAAAAAAAAATGTACTTATTAAATGTTGTATTCGTAAATTATAGCAGGATACCCGTTTCCACAACTTGGAGCTGGAATTTCAGAAATCCTTCTGTATTCAAAAAGATATTGAGAAATGTGTGAAAACCCAGTTTAACTATTTCCACCCCTTAGGGTGGTAGTCCGTGTTATCCTGAAATGAACATAGAGAGAAACAAATTAATAATTTTAACCCCCTACTCCTTTTCAGTTTTTCATTTTTACCGCTTTAGGGGTGAAATTTAAAAACACACCCTGAAACGCCTTTCTAAAGATTTAAAAACACATCTATATGCCAAAAAAGAATGCTCTAGCTCAACAAACACAGGAGATACAAGGGGTTCTATAATTCACCTCGAATGCAAATTCGCACTTAAGGGTTGATTAGGGCAAAATCCTGAAATGCGCTTTTAGACATTTGCTTTGGATACCTATGCAAGCAAACAGCAAGTCGTATCTTATCGGGTCTAAGAGATATTGAGGAATTCGTGAAAACACAGTTTACCTCTTTTCGCGCTCACGGGTAAATATTTCAAAATCCCTTAAACCCATTCTAAATATTTTAAAAATACATCTATATGCCAAAAAGGAATTTTATACCTCAATAAACATACGAAATACGAAGGGTTCTTTAATTCACCTCGAATCCAGATTTACACTTTTAGGGGTTCATTAGGTCAGAATGCTCAAATAAGTTTCTATGTATTTGCATTGAAACTCTTTGCAAGCAAACACCAAGGCGATATCTCATCGGGCCTAAGAGATATTGCGGAGTTTGTGAAAACACATTTTAACCCTTTTTACCCCCTTAGGGGTCGAATTTCAAAAAATGTGTTTTAACGAGATAAAGAAATCACAGTGTATATATAGATTTGCGCATTCAATTATCTTGGTATTAGAAAAAAAAATATTGGCAGCAAACAAAAATAATTTAGCAGTAGTTCACTTTAATTAGCATTAAATAAATAAATTACCACCATTCCAAAAAATATATGCTCCTTAGATAATATATTAGTGGTTAAAAATATTTATATGAGCAGTGTGACTCTTAAATTTAAAAAAATATATGAGCAGCTTTTAAATTATTTCATCATTCCAGAAACTAAAGTTGCATTAAAATTGTTAAATTTACACTATTTTAATTTAACTTCCACTTGTATATTTAGCATGTTCCTCAGACAAACTTATTTGAACAATAGAAAAATAACTGCACACTTTAACGATTGCAAGAACAATTAGATCCAGTAAAGCGGCGCATTTAAATTTTCTAATTATGCACTAAAATACGCAACAAATCTTTAACCTAACTCAGCATAAGGGGCATTGAATAAACAATAATAAGTAAATTCGAAATAATATCCATTGAGAAACTACTAGCGCTTTCTATCATATGGTGTTATTGTAAACACAAAAATTGATCAAAAATATTGTGTCAAAATCTATTTTAGACAAGTAAATGTCAAATTTGAATCGCCACATAAATTCTGACTTAAAATTTTGTTTATGCCTGTGAATACTTTTCGAAGGCCAGTTTATCGTTGATCTATTAATTTTTGTTGTTCTTGATGTTTTTTTCGATTCGTGTAATAAGTTGTTGCCCTTTGCATACAACTTATTATTGATGCCACTTTCAAATGTGTCTATACTAAATTTCAAATAAGAATGCAGCAGGTGGCGCTCTAAACTCAAACTCAGTTTTACACTAAGAATATAGAAGTTTGTTGTAAGCCAGGCTTTTTCGTCCATTATTTATCGGCGTTTCTTTTATATTTTTAGGATTCATACCTCATGGCAAAATGACAATTTTGAAAAAATATATAATTTTCAGATGGTTGCAATAATGACTTTGTTTCTACCAAAATAAGCACGACGGTGCACCACCACTTGTTGGAAGAAATGTGGTACAGTGGCTCAATAACAATTTCAATGAGCGATGGATCGGAATACCTAGCAACTATACATATTGAAGCAATCACATTCGCGATAGAACTTATTAACTGTCCCAGTTTTTTTTGTCTTGGATAGTACATGGTGACATTTTTGAACACTTATAATTTATTTTATAGTTTACCGTTACAAAGTTTTGAATAAAATAGAGAATTGGTTGCTATGTTTTTGTTTTAAACTGAAATACTTCCGTAACGAAGCCCGATATGAGAAAAATGTATTCTTTGTTTTATGCTTAGAATTCGATTTACATATGACATTTCATTTTGGTCCTCCAGTTATCGAACACCCTGTATATATTTCTAAAAACGGCTTCTGCTATTTTAATTTGTTACCAGTAATAAATCATAATATCACAAATATTCTAAATCTATATTTGTATATATACAGTGTGTACATAAAGTAAGGAATAAATTCATTATCTAGAAAAGGAAAAGCTTTTCGGAAAAATCCTCGGACACGTCAACCTTTGTTTTAAGATGCGCATCTTTTGACGTTCTAGTCGCATTGGTGACATCATTACTGTTCCGGATATGACGTCAGCGAAATTTTTTTCAAATAGCAACCTCTATTTTTGACAGCGCCATTTGAAAGAGCATATTTTTCTGCATACAGCACATCAAAATCTTTGTCATGTTACATAAGGAAATTTTCGAGAAAATTAATGTTATAGCGATTTAATTAATTTTAATTAATTTATTTTATTCAGTTAATTGAACACACTAATTAATTAAGTGTTGCAACTGAAGTCCTTCCTAGCTTTGTAAAGGTCTCTTTCTAAGTCCTAAAACCATTCTTTTTATTATAGAAAAAAAGACATTTTATCCACAGTCACCTTATAATTGAAGTTCTATCCACACTTATAAACCGTCTAAAGTACCAGTTTATCCACTAGTGGAATAATGACATTACTTTATTCCACTAGTGGGATAAAACCATGTCACTTACTACTGCATTGTTGGTAGCACTGTCAAGCTATGCCAAATTCGAAATTTGTACGTTAAGTTTTGCGTCAATCTGTGTCAAATAACAAACAAAACTTAACCTATTAACCTCTCGAATTTGACATAGACTGACAATACACTTCAGTACTGCCAAACGTATAACATTTGATCTTTCGGTACTTTCCAAATTGTCACTATGACTTTTCATGGCTGTCAATACAAAACGTATGTTTTTTACTTCCTTTTACGATAAAGGAAGTATTGGATTCACCACAAAAATTACAAATTGAGTTTTCAACAGATCTTCACGTTTTAGAGTCCCCTGACTTAATTAGTTTGTTCAATTAACTGAATAAAATCAATAAATTTTAAATCACTATAACATTAATTTTATCGAAAATTTCCTTATGTAACATAACAAAAATTTTGATGTGCTGTGTGCAGAAAAATATGCTCTTTCAAATGGCGCTATCAAAAATAGAGGTTGCCATTTGAAAAAAATGTCGATGACGTCATATCCGGAACACTAATGATGTCACCAATGCAACTAAAACGTCAAAAGATGCGCATCTCAAAACAAAGGTTGACATGTCTGAGGATTTTTCCTAAAAGCTTTCCCTTTTCTAGATAATGAATTTATTCCTTACTTTATGTACACACTGTATATATATAATTATTCTGTTTGTACCATACTTATCTACTCTTAACTTAGTTAGTAAGCCATTGAAAAGCGTTTTAGAGGGGTTACATTTATAATTACTCCGATAAATGGAATCCGTCATCAAAGCTCAAACCTAAAAGCTAAAGTCAGGACAGACTTAAAAATAATCACTTTCATGGGTAATATAATAAGTAATATGCCTATTATCGATGATTTTTTGGTGAATATTATGACTTATAATCCCAAAGCTGAAAATAGTTGTATTTTCAGGCATAGGGATTATAACGAAATAATATTCTTTAAAAAATTATAGATTATTAGGCATACTACGAATTATATTTAAGAAGAGAATATAATGATTTAAAATATATAGCACAGAGAGCGTAATACAATTTTATTGCCTGAGTAGCAATGCTAATGATCAATGTTTGTCCGAAATGTACTTTTTGTAGCTTTTTGCTTAAAACGCAGGACCTAACCTCGAAAAATCAGCTGGCATTTCTAAATTAGTTGATTTGCCACGCGAAAGAAAACCAAGTTAGCTCCTGCCAAATCAAAAATTGCGAGTCGCTATATTGTGAGTATGGTAGAAGGTCCTATTGGTCAATGTCTTAAAATTAAGAAATGATGATTGTCTAAAAATTCAAAAAATCATATTCTCAAGCAAATACTCAATGGCGTACGGTGAATATTTTTGAAATGATCAAAATTTAGTAAAGATTTTCGTTACTAACATCAACAGTACTGTCCTTTGACTTTTCAACATCTTGAGTGATTGGAATAAATTGCTTTATATAAAAAATATTTGGAGTGGTTTTTTCAAAATGACTATTAAAATAGCTCCAAGTTCCTTGTGTCTAATAGCTAATAGCGCATAAGCAATTCAATCATTATTCTTCTCTCACTGTACTGTAATTTACACTTATGTAAAACGCACGCCTCGTAATTTTTATCTTAGCTTAAAAAGTCGGAATAACTACATGTGGTGGTCTTGCGATACCTCGACAACTGCACAGCTGCAAATGTTTCCGCAAATTATGTAATTATAGCTGGGAATATCAAAATTTTATAAAAAATGTAAGTTTTCATATGTTTTATACTCTTTAATTCAAAGTTTGATTTGGTCAACCATTGCAGTTTTGTGAATTTATTGTGTTATCATTAAATCTGTCCTGGCCTATAATAGTGTATGAGCAACTTAGATAGCTGAAACACAGTGGAATACATAATTCTACTTTTAAAATTAATAAGGTCGTGGAAAATATAAAAACTGCGATAACTACAGTTCAATGCGAAATGGAAAGCTTAAAATTATAATAATTACAGCAGAGACATTTATGTGATTGTTTTGCAATTACTTAGCATCTAAGTTATGTGTCTAAGGTCGTTGTGAACGTTAAAAACAATACTGTTATTACGCAAAACGGATAATTCCTTATTGCTTTATTGTATTAGCTCGCTGCCTCTTACACTCACTCCTATTATTTTTAATGAGCGAAATAGCTGTAACGAAAACGTTACAAATAGAAAGTTTTAATAGTACACCTTGTAACACTTCCGCACGGCCAAGTGCAATTGAAATAGATCAATGCATGCAGGTGATGATTGATGAAAAGTAACATTGTGGAACAAAAAAATTGTTTTTTTTTATGTTAAAAAATGCGTAAATTGAGTGTAGCGTAATGATTTTTAAAAATCTCAGAAAAATTGGAAATAATATTACCATCAGAATTACAGAAATTTTTTTCGGAAAAGGCAAGGTGTCTTTAATATTTTTTCATGGTAGAAATAAGTCGCCTGTGAAGAAGCTTAAGAAGGCTTAGTTTCAGACCAAAAATGAAGGTCAGCTCTAATGTAGCAAAGCTGAGTTCACGACCTTTCATTCACAATTTCACTTTGGAAGATTAGCATAAACGTATTAGAAAGTTGTACTACAGATACACGTATTATGTTCTTCCTACAACTCCATGGAATGCAGCACCCCAAACTTTAACATTTTTTCTAAATATTTTTGTTCTTTGTTATATAATATTATTTTTAAAGTAAACTTTACTACGGTAGAATTGAACTATTTGAGACAATTTTGACCTTTGGCGGCGTATAGCAAGCTTATCTGCGAAGGTAAAATTCTGCGAGTGCGACTAACACTGGGGTAAGATATCAAAGAAGTTAATTACATGACAGATTTTGCCCTAAAGACAAAAACATAATTTTTCAGCCAGGGACAACTTGGGACACTTACAAATTGCAAAAAATCATATTCGGTTAAAAAAATACTTTAAAAAGTAAAATAAAACTTATATTTCTTCAAAAATTAACAAAACACTAACATTTATATTTCTGTATAGCCATAACTTACGTCAAACAACAATTATTAAAAGTATATCTGTCTCTAAATATTTTAACTGGATGTAGTTTCCGGATGATTTATCCAAAAGATACAGTATCAATATCACCCATCATAGGCATGATAAAAATTTCATTATTTCTTTTACATCTCCCCAAAGAAACCGATCTGAATCTTCATGGTTACCAATGATAGCTATAAATGGGCAGGCAAACGTTTTTCTCTTCTTTTTTCGTACCAGCGTCATATTTAATTTCAAACATTGTGTCAGTTGACTGATCAATTTTTTTTGCCATCTTCATTCATGTCAAGCTCCATATCTTCATTTGGCTCTTCATTAAAATAAGATAAATGTGAACGATGTCGGGAAGTAGACTGTTGAGTGTCATCTATCCTGGTCGACTGCAGTCTTGGTGGGCATGGAGATGGACAGTCTAAAATCGGAAATACTAAAACTTTGTTCTGGAATAACACTCAACCGTTTTTTTTTATTTTCTGAGAGCTGCAGTTTCTTTGGTCGTTTAACATTTAAAAATTCATTAAATGATTGATCCCACTCATTATTAGCTTCTTTTCAACATTTTGGCGACTCGGGATACGTTAGAAGACCTGTTCTGTACACAGTGGGTAAATGCATGTAGCTTTGAAACCTGCAATCAAATTAGCAGCACATTATAGCAGGAAATTTATCATTGGGAATGCATCCTCTATTAACACTTTTCCATTCTGTGAGTGTATGACGTCGTTTATCTTTTAGAAGACGGAAATAGAGGACGGCTGGCATATAGGAATGCTATTTTTTGGCATCATGTGGTTCCATATTTTTCACATTGCTGCAGAGACTTGCTGAGTTGTCACATATAATGACTTTTAATCCATTTCCAAGCCTTTAGTAGTAGGGCATAATTATGCTGTCAACGAAGTCTTCAAAAATATTAGGGTCAATCTACCCTAACTTTGATATGTCGTATCAGCTTTCAGGTGGACCGCCTTCTTTCCAGGAACTGTATAGATGCTTCGATTTGTAGACAATATACAGCGTGTCTCGCGAAGTTCTCCCGGAACTTAAGGAGCATGTTCTTGAGATCATTTGAAGCAAAAAAGTTTATACGAACATGTGTCCTATTCTCAGTATTTATTGAGCTATACATATTTCAAACTAAATTGATCTTAAATAATTTTTATTTCTATGACATCAAAAATAACAAAATAAATTACTGCAGACTAATAATTTAAAAGAACGTAGTTATAGATGTTCAAAAATTCCACCTCCTACTTCAATGCATTTAGCCGCACGCTTGTGAATACCACCCGTTCCATTCATTACCTTAGCCTGGTTGTCTTTTATTTGTGCTGCAGCGTTCAACATTCGCATGTTTGTACTTTCCCTTCGTACACCAACTTCTTCATCCAACCCCATATGTTGTAATCTAGGGGATGCCGGCCAATTGTGTGGCCCAGCTCGACCAATCCAATACTGAATAGGAGAGGTGTTCATATGAACTTTTTTGCTTGAAATGAACTCAACAACATGCTCCTTCAGTACCAGGAGAACTTTGCGAGACACCCTGTATAGTGGCAAGATTTTGCCAGAAGTTGTACCAAAGATCATTAACGACACACTTGATTTAGAAGAATTAATGATTCTTTCAGGATATTTAGATCTTCGTCTTAGACCTTCTGCCATACTGCGCCATCACTCATTTTTTTTTCGTCTAAATTAATAATGGCTTCAGGATCTATACCATCTAGAGAGATTTTCAGTTCCTCAACGTAATTGCTTACAACTTCTGAACTTACAGTTGCCCTGGCTCTCTTTATACAGGGTGATTCATAAATATAGTTATTAAATTAAATGGGTGAATACTGATCTCAGTAGTAGTAGATGCACTAAAAATTAATTTCGAATGAAGAAAATGCAGTAGGGCATATAAAAACTGGGAAAACATCGGAAAGCTTTGGCTCTATTTTTGACTCAATAGCTGCCAAAATTTCCAAAAAATTAGCAATTTTGTTTTGCTCCACTAGAACTATGTTTACATTTTTAATAATAAAACAATTGATAATTAATTTTTATAAACGAATTGCTTATGCTGTAGAATACGTTAATATACATTAAATCAAAAATAATCATTACCTTTCTTAAAATAAAAAGAGATCTAGGTTAAGTTAAATTTTTTCTATTTTTTATTCAGTTGCAAAAAGGCTTGTAACAACCTACCGTTTTGCAATAAAAATTTCACATATCCACTTTTTGTTCACTTTATTATTGTAGTAGTTTAACATACAGTTGATTTCTGAGGCTTTCACGGCCATTATCATTAAGTAACAAACGACGTCCGGGATTGAACCGTGTCATGATTGAGGTCGAAGAACTCGACGTTTCTCCCACTTTCGTAAGGGGCTTCATCAGGAGGAAAAGCAAAAGAGCACGGTAACTCAACGTGTAAACCACGCTAGAGACGAAACTCTTCTAACGATCGGAAGGAGAAAGGCGTTCTTTGACCTCAATTATGACACGGTCCAATCCCGGAAGTCGTTTGTTACTTTTAACATACAGTGCCCACCGAACTACACGCAAGTTCCACCATGTTTAAGGCCGCCTTTAAGTTTGCCACTTCATTTCGTCCCAAGTTGCCATGTAGCCCGATTCTTCGGTATACTTTACAACTGCGCCAACACACGTTATTTATTAAAATAGAATCCGAAAAGAAAACTATCCATCTCTTCGCGTTTACTGGTACTACATAGTACAAGAACAAACAGTTGAAAATTTACAGAAAGAGAAAACTGTGGCTACTTTGTTAGATTAAACATACAGTATGCTGAAACACAAAGTCTGAAAAATATGTATTGGAATTTCAGTTCTTGTCGCATTGCATTAATATCGTAAGAATAACGGTAGGCGAGGGAAAGCAATTGATAGTTTACACTTTTACAGCATCTAAACATACTATTCTTCGGGCATATTAAAGTACAATTCTCCATATAGTGAGGAAATTACACCATAAATCCTATTCAAAAGAGCACCATTTGAATAATGGAGATAATAGTATATTATTATATGAGCTATTATGACAGCCATTATTCACGAAGATGACATTTGCGCAAGTCATCTGAGCGAATAATGGCCATAATCGCGAATGTAATACGATATTTTATCTACTCCTATGCAATAGGAATTTTGTGTTCATATTTCCGAATTATGACATTTGTGACATCTGTTAACTTCAAAAGTCATTTAATAATAAGAATGCATTTTGTGATTGGCTACAACCTATTGATTAATGAAAATATAATATTCTGATTGGTTGCAACTTACAAACTATTGAATTATGAAAATGGAATTTTATGATTGACTGCAAACCGAGAATTATGAATCAGAATTCATGGCCATTATACAGTAGGAGTAGATAAACATTGGCTGTTTGTTTTTATTCTATAAAGTACTTTTTTTTCTATAATAACTGTCAAAGTGTTACAATGTTGGAAGATATGTGATTAAAACGCTAAGAAATTTTTATACCTCGTGCTGGTAGAACTTTTTCAAAATTATGTTTATGTGTCAGTTTTGAATGTCAAAATTTATCATTCTTTCAATTTGTCGTTTAATTACAATTACCTTTAATTTTGCAAACATTCATTATGTTTATTTTCAAATATTGTAAGTTTAATAATTAATATGAAATTTGCAATATTTTACTATGCTGTTCGTTTTACCCACTATTATGGCATATCTGTCAAAATGACAATAATCTTTTTAGTGGAAAAAAAGAACTAAAAATCTATGTACCAGCATTATTAAAACTAGGGACCCTGCAGGAATGCAACTTATCCCCTAGAAAGTTGACCTTGAAAATAATTATAGAAAAAAAAATGTACTTCAGGTTTTTTAATCTCAAAAGTGCAGTAGATGTAAACAAAAGCACATCATCGTTTAGAAATACATGATCAAACAGCGGTTCCTGTGGCGAAGGAAAAGTTATTTAGGATTTTACATAAACGCCCACCTTGTGAATCAATTTACAGTACAACTGGTTTGATTGATATGATTGATATCTTCTTCATCGTCTGAGCGAATCCACTTTAAACGGTATGTTTGTTTGTTTGTTCTGCTTAGGGTTATCGGGGAAATTAATAGCCAATTGTTTCAGTATTATCTTTTATGGCATTTGTTGTCGTATACGATTTTTATGTATTATTACTTGAGATTTACTTCTCTGGCAGTGTGTACGTCATGATAAGTGCATTATTGTTAACAGAATTGGTACTGCGCTGGGCGAGTGTTAATATTTGCCTTAGCAAGTGCTCATTGTAGATTGTTTTCCATATTTTATGCAATATTATCTTTAACAAACTTTTACATTTTTTACGGTTCTAGAAAATATATTTTATATAATAAATTTATCCTACTTTTACCCTTTTTGCGTAGTGTCAAACTATATCCTAAAATATGGATAACTTGCTTTTTGAATTTTTGTTCTCCGCAAAGGCGGAGCAAAGGTGTTGCAAAATTTAAAAAGTCAATATTGCCAAGTGATCAACAAATCTTAAGCATACAGAAAAAGCAACATCTCCGTATTTTACCACCGTATTTTAAAATAATCATGCTCAATCAGCCCCCAGATACTTCACAATCGCCTTCAACGTGGTGAAAAGATTCTTAAACGAGTACACTCTCAGTAAAATATTCATCTACAAAGCCGACCCACCCAAGTGGCAAAAAGTGCTCAGAGAGAACGTTCCCCTAAATATACTGCCAAAGTACTACGGGGGAGACCTGGAAGACCCTCCTGGCGACCCCAAATGCACCACAAAGGTACAAATCTTGGAAACACTTTCGAACCCCTTTAATCCAAGGCTTTTAGATCCGTCCTGGTGGTAAAATTCCGGAATCCTTCTACACAATCACCTTTGGTAGCAGCGCTGACACGACGGATTTCGAGTCGACGGTCGTGAAAAAGGGGCGAAAATTCACGCTCGATTTCGTGGTGGCTGAAGAAGGGTGCGCTTTGAAGTAAGTGCATTTGATTTTCATTTGGAATTTTGGTAAATGTACGTTTCTAGATGGGAGTTTCGCACGGATGGACACGATATCCGTTTTGGGATTTCGTACTGCGACCAGGATGGGAATGTCAGCCCGGCGATTCGACTAGAAAGGGTGGCCTCCCACCAGGTGGCCGAAGTCGGTGTCATAGCGTGCCAGGCACCAGCTACGTGTACGTACCTTAATTTCGGCCAATTTAGATATTGATCTTTGATTCGCTCTAAAACCGAACACTGTTATTGTTCAATACTTTTAATTTTATTGTACTAGAATTATGTGTAGCACTTTATTTTAGAATGCTAAAAACTCTTCTTTTTTAACAGACACAGTGATTTTCGACAACACCTACAGTATGTTACGTAATAAGAAACTATTCTACAACATCGTTGTAACCGAACCTCTGAGTGAACTGGATATAACAACTCTTCCTGAAAAATCAGTCACCACCAATGGCAACAGCAATTGTATCGATTCCGCAGCAACGTCAGCAATATCTGCTGTGGAAGATTAATGCCGATCTATTTATGTAATAAAAGAAATTCGTTAGTTTAAAGGGCAGTTAGGTGCTTCGTGTAGCTTCTATTGTTGTAAATGGTTTATGGATAAGAACTACCCTAAGCATTTTTTTTCATTTTTTGTACTATTAACGCTACTATCAGTGGTGGCAAATGTATACAAAACTTAACTACTCAATTTCCTAATAGATTCCTGTAGCTGGGCGATGTTAACATATCAAGTAGTAAAAATAGTCAAAAAATATAAATTCCAATTTAAAAAGTTCAAACATCACAACATTTAAATTTTACGTTGTATATTTATATGTACTTTTCATGTTATACATTTATTAAGTTGCTAGCACTGGCGGTATAAGAAAGGAAAAACAACTTATTGTAATAGGAAAAATAACTGAAATAATATCTTGGCATCATCAAAGTGTTCAAGGCACTGTAAAGCCCCCTTTAAACCAGATTATACATAGCTCTGCTATATTCCAACGACCGTGTGTATTATTATTGTCTTCCATTATTGTTGTATATTTTTGATATAACGTGTACTTGTAGTATTCATTTGTATGTTACAATTTGTAGTATTTTGTTATTAAATTGTTATTTTAAGACTGACATGCGTTTTAGTAATCAAAAGAAGGCATATTAAGTGTGAGAATGTTACACACATTTAAACAGTGCTGATGTGGGGCTAATTTTATCTAAATTTCAATTTTGTTAGTTTGGTCAAACATGTAGTAAGAGTTGCGATTGTGGTATTTTCGGATTATAGCATACATCCGAGGATTTTCCGACAAACTGAGAAAAATCGGAAACAGATTCAACATAAGAACTGCCTTCAAGTCCACAACAACTCTGAGAGGCATGATGACGCATACCAAGCCTCAGAACGACGATCAGAGTTCACGTACCGTGCGAATGTGGAAGGGAAAACACAACGACCCCTACGAGTGAGATTATCGGAACACCGCAAAGATATTAGAAAGGGCCAATTCATCAAATCTAAGATCGCAAATGGCCGCGCCGGTGGCCTAGTGGTAAGAGTGGCAGACTCGTAATCACAGCGATCAATGGTCCCGGGTTCAAACCCCGGGGTAGGTACCGACTGTACGTGAAAAGACGTACAAAAATCAGTCCTTCCAGAACTAACCAGGAGTTCATTCACCTGAGGACGGGAGTAGACCAAAAACTCCCGAAACGTCGTGTGGTAAAGGTAAACACCCGAGACAGTGGAAAAAGTTCGAACAACACCTCATAATAGACCACTGTCAAAAATGACATCATTCAGAGCCTATTCTAAATATTGTTTCGTTGAAATATAGTATTTCATAGATATGGAATCAAACAAAGAAACTCTGATCTCAGTATTTTATTTTAAAATATAAGTCGTATTTCCCCTTATGATACGCAAACGAAACGGGAACTGATAATTAAGAAGCCTAAATGGAATATATTATTAAAAATCGAGTCTGCAGTTTATCAATATCGTTAGCGGAGAGTGTAATTGGGTTAGACAGCATCGATAATATGGCTTTTCAAGTTTAAAGGTGAGAAGAGATAGACATTTGTAGCCGCAACTTTCTATAATTTAAAAAAAATCTTTCCCGAACCGAAATTCGAATTCACGACCTCAGGCTTGACAAAAATAAATAAAGAGCTTATTTAATTTTGTAGTTATTGATTTGCGTCAAATAATAGTAATTTTTGTATTAAGTGCGCGAAATGAGTGTTTTTTTATGGGGCGTGAGAATGTCAATTTTCGCCGAGACCGTTAGGTCGAGGCAGAAAAGCCATTCAAACGCGCCATAAAAACACGAATTTTGCCACGAAATACAAACAACGTTTTTTCTACAGCCGTCAAAAAAAGAATAAAAGATTGTCTGCAACAAAATCATACGTATATAGCAAATAAGTAGAGTAATATTATTATGTACGTAACGTTTTATATGTGTTGTAACTAAAGAAATGGTGTTCCAAAACCGTTTTTTCACTGCTAGCCGTGAAGAAATATTATTTTTCCCGCTGCTGATCATGTAAGTCGGCGATACAGCCTTAATAACAAAACGTGTAAGTCGGTGATTATATTTGTTTGCTGCTTTTTCTTGACAACGGAACTTAATATTATTATTAAGTTCCTAGGATAATAAAATTAGCAAAGCAAGATGTAAATTTAGACGCTTTGTTTATAAATTGCAAGTGTTTATGTGACATGTGACACTCACAGGTAACACGACTCACGAAAACTAATCCTGGTGACAGGTGACAAACCATACGATTTTTTCAAAAATATAGGAAAATTTCGATAAGCAGCGGGAAAAATATAATAAGATAACTCGGAATGTATCGCCTATTAACATTTTCGGCAGGCAACAAGCCGCGACTTCGTCTTGGCTTGTACTTGCCTACCTCAAATGTTAATAGGTCCTTACAGTCCTTGTTACTTAAATAGCTATTTTCCCGCTGCTGATCATGTAAGTCAGTGATACAGCCTTAGTAACAAAACGTGTGAGTCGGTGATTATATTTGTTTGCTGCTTTTTCTTGACAACGGAACTTAATATTATTATTAAATTCCTAGGATAATAAAATTAGCAAAGCAAGATGCAGATTCAGACGTTTTGTTTAGAAATGGCAAGTGTTTATGTGACATGTGACACTCACAGGTAACACGTCTTTTGTCAACAATCTCTAAACTATTAGAAAAGGTGATTTATGTACGACTGCACGCCTATATAACAGAAAAACAAGTATTGCCAATTTTTCAGTACGGGTTTCGAGAAAAGCATTCTACACCACATCAGCTGCTACGAATAACAGAATTAATTGAGAAAGGTTATGAGAGGAAACAATACACAACAATTGCTTTCTTGGACCTTCAACAGGCATTCGATAAAGTCTGGATAATCGGATTGCTGTATAAATTATTCCAGATGGACGTCCCTTCATACCTAATTCGAATTTTAGCTTCATTTCTTCAGGAAAGAACGTTCGTAGTAAGAATAAATTCTACCTTTTCTACAAAAAGAAATGCCAATGCAGGTGTCCCTCAAGGAAGCCTTTTGGGACCCTTATTATTTAACATCTACATCCATGATATACCGGAGACAATACATAGCAAAACAGCTTTATTCGCAGACGACACCGCCGTCTTAACTCAACACCACGATTTAAACGTAGCCATTTCATTACTGCAAGCATCAGTCGATGAATTATCACAATGGTTTTGCAAATGGCGAATTGTACTAAACCCAACAAAATGTGAAACGAAAATATTTTCCCTTCGAAGAATAAGAAACCCGACAAGACTTACAATAAATGAAAAACTAATTGATTGGAACCCTCAAGATTCAGCAGTCAGATACTTAGGCGTATATTTGGATACACGACTGATGTGGGGATACCATATCAATACGAAGTTGAACCAGTGCCATGCACGCCTAGCTCTCTTATATCCCTTAATTAATAGAAAATCTTCCCTAAAATTTGAGTGCTCACTTTTAATATATAAGTCAATAATTGGACCTATAATAACTTATTGCTGTGCGGTATGGTGTAGTGCCCCAAAATCACAAATAAACAAACTACAAGTAGTGCGAAATAAAGTTTTAAGGATAATAGTGAACGCCGAACTTAATATGCCAACTATAGAAGAACATATAATCCATGTGGCTAAAAAGTTTTTTAAAAGGATGGACAGATGTGACAGTGCGGTATTTTACAACACAGGTCAAAAACACTTACACCCGTATTCATAGTCGTTCGCCAGCGGATCGCCGGCGACTCGCCGGAGTTTCGTTATGAATAGTATGTTGGCGGCACTGTACGTCTATGTCAAATTCGAGGTGATCAGGTTAGGTTTTCAGTCAGTTTTGACAGAAACTGACACAAAATCTAACCTGCTAACCTCGAATTTGACATAGACGTACAGTGCCGCCAACATACTATTCATAACGAAACTCTAGCGAGTCGCCGGCGATCCGCTGGCGAACGACTATGAATACGGCTGTAACACACTAGGCTTAAGCGAAAACTGCCTCAGGATGTGTTCATCAGATGTTAGCGAATAGAATTATAAAATAAATCAATAGTTCTTGTAAAATGGTCTACCCTTGACCTCATTAAGCCAATTGTTTAGTTAATAGGAGTTTGTAGATATTGTAACATTACCATTTGTAACAATTAGTTTGTTGGTATGGTTGCTATTATTAAAAAAAAACAGGTAACACGACTCACGAAAACTAATCCTGGTGACAGGTGACAAAGCAAACGATTTTTTCAAAAATCTAGGAAAATTTCGATAAGCAGCTGGAAAAATCTAATAAGATAACTCGGAATGTATCGCCAATTAACATTTTCGGCAGGCAACAAGCCGCGACTTCGTCTTGGCTTGTACTTGCCTATCTCAAATGTTAATAGGTCCTTACATTCCTTGTTACTTAAATAGCTATTTTCACGTGTTAAAAAAAGTTAAACTTCGCGTATCTATAGCGATGCATAAATGTTTTTTTGACGGCTGTAGAAAAAATATTTTTTCTACAGCCGTGATTTTAAACTGTTTCCAAGGGTCATATGCGGCGTGCTTTATGTTGTCTATAAAACACGCCATTCCATTTAAAGCACGGAGTACTTTAAGAGTTTATAAAACCTTATTTGTGAAGATTAAAAGTACAGTTATTATATCGGACCGATTTGTATGCGGAGCCCCGAGTGCCCGATTGGAGAGGGGAGGAGCCCGATGGCCCCTTTGGAGAGGGGCGGAGCCCCGAGGGCCCCCTTGGAGAGGGGTGGAGCTCCAAGAGCCCCCTTGGAGAGGGGCCGAGCCCTGAGGGCCCCCTTGGAGAGGGACCGAGCCCCGATGGCCCCCTTGGAGAGGGGCGGAGCCCGATGGCCTACTTGGAGAGGGGCGGAGCCCTGAGGGCACCCTTGGAGAGGGGTGGAGCTGCAAGAGCCCCCTTGGAGAGGGGCCGAGCCCTGAGGGCCCCCTTGGAGAGGGGCCGAGCCCCAAGGGCCCCCTTGGAGAGGAGCGGAGTCCCGAGGGCCCCCTTGGAGAGGGGTGGAGCTCCAAGGGCCGCTTTGGAGAGGGGCGAAGCCCCTAGGGCATTTAAGCTAACAAACTCCTCGGCTGTAGAAAAAATATTGAAGCCAACTTGTGTTTTACAGTTTAAAAATCTCGGTCGATCATAAAATTCTCGCTTCGCTCGAATTTTAACATGATCGACCTCGATTTTTAAATCCTCTGTAAAACACTAGTTGCCTTAATAGCTATTTTCTACAGCCGTGATTTTAAACTGTTTCCAAGGGTCATATGCGGCGTGCTTTATGTTGTCTATAAAACACGCCATTCCATTTAAAGCACGGAGTACTTTAAGAGGTTATAAAACCTTATTTGTGAAGATTAAAAGTACAGTTATTATATCGGACCGATTTGTATACGGAGCCCCGAGTGCCCGATTGGAGAGGGGCGAAGCCCGATGGCCCCTTTGGAGAGGGGCGGAGCCCCGAAGGCCCCCTTGGAGAGGGGTGGAGCTGCAAGAGCCCCCTTGGAGAGGGGCCGACCCCTGAGGGCCCCCTTGGAGAGGGGCCGAGCCCCGATGGCCCCCTTGGGGAGGGGCGGAGCCCGATGGCCCCCTTGGAGAGGGGCGGAGCCCTGAGGGCACCCTTGGAGAGGGGTGGAGCTGCAAGAGCCCCCTTGGAGAGGGGCCAAGCCCTGAGGGCCCCCTTGGAGAAGGGCCGAGCCCCGATGGCCCCCTTGGAGAGGGGCGGAGCCCGATGGCCCCCTTGGAGAGGGACCGAGCCCCAAGGGCCCCCTTGGAGAGGAGCGGAGTCCCGAGGGCCCCCTTGGAGAGGGGTGGAGCTCCGAGGGCCGCTTTGGAGAGGGGCGAAGCCCCTGGGGCATTTAAGCTAACAAACTCCTCGGCTGTAGCAAAAATATTGAAGCCAACTCGTGTTTTACAGTTTAAAAATCTCGGTCGATCATAAAATTCTCGCTTCGCTCGAATTTTAACATGATCGACCTCGATTTTTAAATCCTCTGTAAAACACTAGTTGCCTTAATAGCTAATTTTATTATACCTGCATCAGAATAGCCATTTAAAGCACTCCTGAGCGTGCGAATACAGGCGATTAAAGCTCACCGAGCTTTAAAGGTTGTCAAGGAAATGACTGAATGCAACAACGGACATGGACGTGACCAAAACGTAAATAATTCTTGTAACTATAGTAGCAATATTATTATGCCCTCTCGATTTATCACGACAAAAATTATTTCTAAGTTTTTAGTGCGTAATTTATTTCCAGTATTGGAGGTATAATAAAAAATAGTGTAAAGTATTCGTGGATAACTGGTCTTTAAAACACTTGCTTTATTTCGAGCACTCCGGCTACGCCGTCGTGCTCGAAAACTCGCGCGTGTTTTAAAGACCTTATTATCCACTCATACTTTAATATACTATTTTCGGCTACCATTTCCTAAAGGAGGCTATTATTTGACACTTTCCATACGTCAAGAGCATGTTGTTATTGAATACTATGCAATATAAAAATTATTGCACACATCTCTCACTTTATTGCACACTGTGCAACTGTTCATTAAATGAGGTGACTTTTTCAATTTAAAACAATGAAAGCATACCTAACATGATTTTTAAATTTGAAATGACATTGACGTTATGCAATCTCTTTCAGCATAAATATGTGGTAGTCGAAAAAATTATGTATACAACTGGTATCTAAAGTTTGTTTTTGCATTTGTGAGATTTAAAAAATTTGCCTTCGGTTCATTGTTTAAACTTTCTCAAGCGTGCAGAAAAGTGGTACTTTAGCTACTCGTTCTATAAATAACTATTTTCTTCAAACGTCAGTAAAATGCTTGATTGATGATACTAAACTGTCACTTTATTGCCATGGCATCTAAACACTTTATCTCCGCTGACGAGATAATAGCTATTTAAGTCACAAGGAATGTAAGGACCTATTAACATTTGAGGTAGGCAAGTACAAGCCAAGACGAAGTCGCGGCTTGTTGTCTGCCGAAAATGTTAATAGGCGATACATTCCGAGTTATCTTATTATATTTTTCCCGCTGCTTATCAAAATTTTCCTAGATTTTTGAAAAAAATCGTTTGGTTTGTCACCTGTCACCAGGATTAATTTTCGTGAGTCGTGTTACCTATGAGTGTCACATGTCACATAAACACTTGCAATTTAGAAACAAAACGTCTAAATCTGCATCTTGCTTTGCTAATTTTATAATCCTAGGAACTTAATAATAGTATTAAGTTCCGTTGTCAAGAAAAAGCAGCAAACAAATATAATCACCGACTTACACGTTTTGTTACTAAGGCTGTATCACTGACTTACATGATCAGCAGCGGGAAAAAATAATATTTAAATTAACAAATACAGAACAAAGCTGAGTCGGATA
>CALNHX010008059.1:0-65619 GCA_940337035.1 Agriotes lineatus
CTCAAAATTCCCACTGTACTGTATGTATTGTACAACAATGGTTTGGTATCTAGCACTGTTTTCGTTATTGTAGCCTATCTACATTTTGAAGTGGTACTTCTGTATGTAGTTCCCTTGTTAATTCTTCTTGAAATTGCTCTTGAGCGTCCCCGTTTTGAAGTTAACACACCTCCAACTAGCTCAACGGGGCGGTGGTAAAAAAATGGCGGCAGTCGAAGGAGGAAAGGGGGCGTTACCCTCTGCTAAACAGTTGATTAATCGGAGAACAATTTATTATAGTTATTATTTTGTACAGATTAACTTAAAACTAGAGAATATATACATATAACCCCGAAAAAGAAGATGGCGGATTGGTGTCCGTGGTCGGATGCTGGTGGAATCCTTCGGAGGCGGCGGCTGAAGGGCGCAGCGTCCTAGAAGCGGCTAGGGCTGCAGGAGCGGGCGCTTGTCGTCCTCTTGGGGGCGGCGGCTGAAGGAGCTCGTCGTCCGGGGAACGCGTAGGCGGCAGGTGCGGGCGACGATCTTCCTCTCGGGGGCGGCGACTGAAGGAGCTCGACGTCCTGGGAACGCGTAGGCGGCAGGTGCGGGCGATGTTCTTCCTCTCGGGGGCGGCGGCTGAAGGAGCTCGACGTCCTGGGAACGCGTAGGCGGCAGGTGCGGGCGATGGTCTTTCTCTCGGGGGCGGCGGCTGAAGGGGCTCGACCTCCTGGAAACGGCGTAAGCGGCAGGCGCTGGCGTTGATCGTCCTCTCGGGGGGCGGCTGCGGAAGTGGCTCAGCGTCCGGCTGGTGGGATCCTTCGGAGGCGGCGGCTGAAGGCCGCAGCGTCCTAGAAGCGGCTGGGGCTGCAGGAGCGGGCGCTTGTCTTCCTCTCGGGGGCGGCGGCTGAAGTGGCTCAGCGTCCGGCTGGTGGGATCCTTCGGAGGCGGCGGCTGAAGGCCGCAGCGTCCTAGAAGCGGCTGGGGCTGCAGGAGCGGGCGCTTGTCTTCCTCTCGGGGGCGGCGGCTGAAGTGGCTCGACGTCCGGCTGGTGGGATCCTTCGGAGGCGGCGGCTGAAGGGCGCAGCGTCCTAGAAGCGGCTGGGGCTGCAGGAGCGGGCGCTTGTCTCCCACTCGGGGGCGGCGGCTGAAGGGGCTCGACGTCCGAGAAAGGCGTAGGCGGCGGGTGCAAACGATGACTGTCCTCTCGGGGGCGGCGGCTGAAGTGGCTCGACGTCCAAGTTCCTCGAAGACGGCAGGCGGCTGAGTCCAGCGGAGACGGCGGTGCTAAGTCCAACGGAGGTGATATGCTCTAAGTCCAGCGTGGGCGAGAGCTCCGTGAACAGCAGAGTCCAGAAGGGGCAGCTTTCCTGAATCGCCAGAGTCCAAATAGGCAGCTAGTCTGGAAGCAGCAGAGTCCAAGCTAGGCAGCTTCCTTCGAGGTTGGCTGGAACTCCTGGAGGTGGCTGCTGGTCCTTGGATGGCTGCTTGTTCGACCCGCCGAGGCAGAGTGATTTCCTAAGGCCAGGGTTTCTCTATTTAAAGGGCCTGAACCCCGGGGTAGCTGCCTCCCTCGATGCTTATTGGCCCGTGGCGTGAAGACAGATTTCTGGAGGCATTCATTTAGGCAATTGTGCAAGGCGTCATGCTAATTTCCCGGCGCGTCTAATTAGCGGTTTGATTTTAGCTGCATCGTCTTGCCGGACAAAAAACTTAAATTTTGATACCCAACACGGCCTGATTGGGATAAATATAACTCGCCGCTTAATTACTCCGCGGCGACTGTGTAATTTCCAAACGTATTTCCCTCCGCGGCCTGCTCATTCGCCAGATTCTGGGCTGGGCTGCCGTCCGTCGGCTTCCTTGTAAATATTGCGCAACCTTCGATTCCCAACACTTAGAGTTCAATTATTTGTACAGCCTTAATTAAAATAGATATTGCTATTTCTGAATATTCACTATTTTACCCTTGGCGCCTTTAAGGCTGATTTTGGCGATTGAAAAGCGTGCGGCCGTTAGGGCGATTGGGCTCCGGCCTTTTCAAGCCTTCATTATTCCGGCCAGTTAATTTATGGCCCCTGGTGATCGGTGTTTTGTACCTCCGTCGTCGTGGACCTGTTGACCATGCTTGCCTTCCCGAGTTCCGTGAATTATGTAGCTTAAGCTTTTGTTTCCCTGCTCTATGGGATTTTTTGAGTAGTTTGTTCTGACGTTTTTGAAGGAGTCAACTGCTTGAGCTTTTAATGGACTTGTTTTATTACTTCCGTCCGCGCGCAAAGAGGAAACCCGGCTTTGTCCGGTTAAGGGCATCTTCAGCTTTGTTACACTGGATACGGCGACTGCAGGGGCTCGAGAAATTTGTCATCTGTGCTTGTTATTTTAGAAATTATCAGCTCGCGTCAAACGGACTTCCGAACTCCCGTTTAAAGGCGGTCGCTTGTTATAGAAAGGCGAGGCCCGAGAACGTTCGTTTCTTTAAGCTTTAGGGGCAATTTATGGCCCCCTCATAATTTTAACATCGATGCGAGTGTTTATGTGCCGGCTTAATTTTTAAATTCCGGCTGACGATCGTATCAAGATGAATAATTTAAAAATATAACCAAAAAATGCATAATGTACTTCCGGTTTAACCAAAAGCGAAAAAAATATTTGAAATTGCTACCAAATAGCAATGATGATCTCCAACAGCCAACTATTAATTTAGTTTAAATCGTATAGTAATAAAAAGGTTCCGAGGTCGGTATCTTAGTGGTAAGCATCCTGGCTACTGATCGTAGGGTCGCGAGCTCGATTCCCGGTCCCGGTGAGGTTTTCAAAAATAAAAAAATGCAGATGAAAGCCTCTACAGAATGCCATCATTCGGAAGTGATGTAAAGCCGTGGGTCCCATGCTACTACGATGTGTAGCATGTAAAAGATCCCTTGCTAGGGTTGGAACTCCTTAGTCTCGGCAAAATTCTAAGTAGGACTTTGACCATATGACCATAGCAGTCGGTGTCTAAGGTACCTGGTACTCTGCATGCCTAGACCTTGTCCATTAACAAACAAACAAACAAACAATAAAAAGGTTATCGAGTGTCCTCTTTGATTAAAGGCACTCTGGAACAAAATACGCCTGAATGCACATTTTTAAGTTTTCGATTTCAATTGAAAAAGTTCTCAAAAATGGTTGAATCTACTAAAAATAATCCGAAATTCAAATTTTCCGTTGTATAGGTAGAGTCTACACATTACCCTTTTGCTGGGACGTAATAATTTTCTGTCTTTATTTAACTACAAGGAACTGGACGAAACAAAAAATTTTCAATTTTTCGTCAGGTCGGCGTTAAATATACCTTATTGTTTGCTGTCTATGTGACATTTGTCCAAAATCGTTAAAAATGCCGCGCTATAACGCGCAATCCCAAATTCTTATTTTAAACGTCAGAGACCTCTTTGAAGAAGAGAAACGTAGAACAGAAATGGGCCAAGAATGTCTTGGTGCGAGTAATGTGCTACTTAGAGCATCCCTGGCATTAAAAGTGAGTGAAAGGACTATTTCCAATATTAAGAAAAAAGGAATTCAAACTGATAAAACGTATTTTGAAAACATGCCACAAAAAATAAGCACAAGAAAAACCAAAATTACTGAGTTTATGAAAAACTCAATTCGAGAAACGATATATAGAATGTATGAAAAGAAAGAATATGTTACAATGACCACACTGCATCAACAGTTAAAGAATGAAATTGATTTGCCTTACTGCATAAATTCTCTTAGAACATGGTGTAGAAGCATCGGTTTTAAATGGAGAAGGGAAAGTAACAAGAGTTATTTAATGGAGTTACCTAACATACAATTAAAACGTTTAAAATGTCTCAGAGAATTTACAAAAAATCAAGAATCTGAGCATCCATTACAACCCATTTTTCTTGACGAAACATGGATTTTTAGCAAGGGTTCGTTTAGAAACAGCTGGTAAGATGGAACTTTAGCTACATGCTCTTCCAAGAGTGGCGAAGGGTGCAGATATATTATCTTGCATGCTGGAGGTATGGATGGTTTTGTCGAAAACGCTTCGTTGGTTTTTAAAAGTGGGTTAAAAACTGGGGATTATCATTCAAATATGAACAGGCAAAATTTTGAGAAGTGGTTTCGATCACAACTAATTCCAAATTTAAAACAAAAGTCTTTGATTATAATGGATAACGCAAGTTACCACTGTGGACAATTCGAAGAAATGCCAAACAAATCTTGGACTAAACTGAGTTTGATTGATTGGTTAAAAACTAATAACATCGATTATCCTGAACATGCAATGAAAGACGAACTTTGGTCTATTGTTTCATGGAAGAAACCAAACACTAAACCTATTATTTGGATGAATACGTAAAGCCATACGGACATACAATTTTGAGAATTCCGCCGTACCATTGCCATTACAATGCTATAGAAATAGTTTGGTCGGAATGCAAGCGCAAATGCGATCATTTAATAACTTTAGCAAACTCGAAACCAGAAGAAATTCTTCGCATTTGGAATCAAGTACTGGCTGATGTTACTATTGACCACTGGAGGAACTACGTCAATCACGTTAAAAAAATAATTAAAGAAGCATGGGATACCATGAAAGTTTGCGACGCTTCTAATATTGATCCTATTATTATCAATATCAATGAAGACTATTCATCAGACGAAGCAGAGTTTGACTCTTCCAGTGACTTAAGTAACTAATTCTTGCCCCCGTTTCTTTATTTTTACATTCTTGGTTGATATCTTTATTTATAAATAATCCTGTATAATTGTTAATTCTTTAAAATAAAAGTTGGAATTTAACAATTTTATTTAAACAATTCGACCAAACAGTGACAGATTTGAAATGTTTGAACCTATAATCCATTTACTTGACTTCCGCGCTGAGAGTCTCATTTTTTTTAAATTCTTGACTGTACTTTTAAAATAACGTGGTTTGCAGACTGAAATGTAATTAAATTACTAAAATGTTAAAGACGATAAGTAACGTTATCGTTTAAATATTGGTTTATATCAAAACAGTTGGTCAATTATAGACAATCCAGTAAGCTCCATCGTAAGTTTTGTGCACCTGAACTTCAATAATTATATTCCATTACAAGAAACCTTTCTAAATAAATTGACACTAATTAATTTGAAATCTGAAATGTTTGACAGGTAAGGCTGGCAAGTGACACTAACACGATAAACTAAGTTTTAGCTACTTAGAAAGAAATCGCAATGGTGCCAACTTACCGCCGCTTTGACAATGTGGATGACATATATGTCAAATTCTGATATCAACTATCTATGATCTAAATACGATTTTTTTAAATTTGACTCTAATACACGATGTACGTTTTTAACGCTCTGTTTTGTTATTTCTGACGTCACGGCAAAAGGGTAATGTGTAGACACAAAATAACAATATTAGAACAATTAACTGTTAAATTAACTATGAGAGCTTAGCTTATTTTATTGGAGATCTAGCAAAGTGTGACTAACCTCCCCAATAAAACAGTGATTACATCTTTAAGAATGGATAGCTAACCATTACTTAAATCAACTGATTGTGTGTGGACAAGCATTCCTCTTTGTTCAGTAAAATATACGCAGCTTCTTTAATTTCACGTCTAGTTAATATCGATTCCTTAAATAACATCTTTGTGTTATGCCAATGTATTTTGTGGTTGTTATTCCAAGCATGTGCTGCTATTTTAGATATGTCAATCTGGTATTTCTTAACCAAATTTTGGTGTTCTTTAATCCTAACTTCTAAAGACCTTGCTGTTTCACCGATATAGTATTTCTTGCATTCACACGGAATACTGAAATTTTCGAGAAAATCGCTTTAAAGTATTAAAACAAAAATCGAATAAAAATCAAGTAGCCATGAAACAATGACTTAGTCCTAAAATTATGACAGTTCTTCATAGTTTGTTTATATGTTTTTGTTGTGTGCTCTTAATTAAATAAATAATTTTGAAATTTTAGTATTGAGGGGATGTGGTCACTGTACGATGTTCTCGAAAATTTCAAAATAGAGTACATATCATACTTTTTTAGCGTATTTAGTCTTAGAATTTCATGCTCTGTCGAAATACATCATAAAAATTTAGGGTTTCCATTAAAAACAAAGTATCGCTAACGTCATAACTCAAAAACAAAAGACAATCTAAAAGTAACAAATACAGCAAAATATGTCTTATTAAAAATAAAAATTGTCGTGTTCGAGGATTTCTTTCAAAACGATTTGATAAAAGTTCTATTATATGTACATGCTTCTTTGAATTTGTTCTTCGTTGACCGGTTTCGTTTTTGTAAGGTATTCATAGTTCTGAATACCGTCCTAACTAAATCTATTTCAAATTCGTTTAATTTTATCAGACATGCCTGGAATATAAGGTATAGTAAGAGTGTTGTATTTTGGAGTATCATTTTTCTGTACATGCGTGTTATTGTTTCGTATATCAAAAATGTTCCGAACAAGAGTCTTGGAATAACCGTTATCATTTAAAACGTGTAATAAATTGTTTCTTTATTTTGAAGATTTCATTATTAGATCAAACAACCTTGGCTGTATCGTAAAGGCTTTTTACAGCATCTGTCTTTGTGTTTTTGTGATGGTTGGAGTTAAAATGTAAGAACCTATTGGTGTTGGTTTTCTTGCGGTATGCTGATGTTTCAAAAGTATTTGTTGTTGGCGTCACTAGTGTATCAGAACAAAGTGATTGTTGTTTTGTTATGCTTCTAATGTGAATTTGATATTTTTTTATTGTCAATATGTTCAAGAAATATATCATCAATACTATATGGCCAAATTGCAAAGACATCATCAACATACCTCCATAAAACTATTGGTTTGTTTGTGTATATGTAGACATGTTGTTGCTCAAAGTCTCCCATAAAAATAAATTGAAACAACAAACATTAATAAAATGCAACTTAAATATTTTAAAATATTCCGCGTTTACCCATCACTAGGAAATACTCGCCTTGGCTCATTCGTGCAAGATATAAATAGCGACGCTACGTTGCCAACTATGCAGGATCTCAGATTGTGCGTAAAATGTCAAATACTGTATAACTTATGGAGCGCCCTCGTTAGCGCATTTGTTGAACTATTTCTGTATAAAAATTGATAAAAATGGGCAAAATGAGATCCGAACAAAAATTTACAGGCACACTACCCACACTTGGATTAATTGGAAAAACACGAGATACACATAGAAACAAGGCGAGATCCAATTTGGATCTCGACTTGTTCAAACGGATCTCCACTTGTATACTATTTATCACTAAAAGATCTCGACTTGTGCAGAAAACATATATATATACATATATATGATATTGAACAGCTTTGGATACAAATCACTATCGAAAAATATAAATACGCATTTGGAGTAATGTATAACCCGAACAAACGTTTATACCTAAACTTTCTCTAGAAACAACATGATCAATAATATTATGGACATAGAAAGTGCTTCTACATTATATACAATGGAACATTGTTGGATCCAATAAATGAAAGTATTTCCAACTCTTTCATTTTAAGTATGCATCAAGTTTCCGAGCATCACTTAGTATGTTGTTGTACTAATCTACCTAATTTAAAATCTACGGACTCGTATTTTCATCTTTGGGATTAACTCATAGGATTCATAAAAAAATAGTCGATAAAACCATACTAGTTATTATATTACCCCTGATAATATTAATAGTTAAGTTAATTTTATTTTGAAAATCTATTCTTCTTAATCTTGATGCTTCAATCACTTCTTCAAGATTTATTAAAGCTCATGCACCGTGGCTAACAACTAACATTAAACGCATTATGCGTACGCGTGATATTCCCTTAAATTGGTTTAACAGAACGAAAAATCTAGAACACTGAAACTATGACAAACAGCTTAGATATCTCCCGGGAACTGCAATAAAACGATAAAAGAAAGCGTATTGCGAAAGTAAATTTAACAGTAGCTCTAAATCTGTATGGAAGAACTTAAAATGACTAAATATGTGTAACAAACATCGCAAAAATGATCTACTCATTAATCTGTTTGACTGTACCGAAATTAATATTTTTTTAATTAATAATATTCCCAAAACCAATATTTCCGATAACACAATAGATTTTTATCTAAATAATATTAAACAAACGGTGCCGGTGGTGGAAAAATTTAATTTTACAGTCACTGATGAAAATGAAATACAAAAAATAATATCGTCAATCAAAACAAACGCGACTGTAGAGGATGGGTTAAGTATCTCAATAATTAACCTTTGTGTTCCGTTTCTACTTTCCATAATCACCCATCTTGTTAATTATTCCTTATCTAATTTCGTTTTTCACACTTGTTGCAAACGCGCTCTTGTCTTACCATTACCAAAAGTTACGGCTCCAACCGACTTTAAAGACTTACAACCAATTAGTACTCTTCCTATATTATAAAAAATGATTGAAAGAGCTATCGAGCGTCAACTACGATAACATATTGACAAATACAGTGTAATACCAAATACGCAATCAGGTTTTCGGAAGGGATATAGTTGTAACACGGCCTTATTAAGAATCACAAATGATGCCATTTTGGCAACTGATCAGGGGAAAGTAACGCTTCTTGTACTATTGGATTATTCCGAGGCTTTCGACGTAATTAATCATCGCATCTTACTCTCTATATTTCATTATATCGGCTTGAGTCCAAATTCAGTCACTCTATTAACGAATTACTTGTCTGTTTGCATATTCAACAATCTGAATTTTCTAATATTAACTCTGGAGTACCGCAAGGTTCTCTTTTAGGACCAGTTTTCTTTAGAATGTACACTTCTTCACTTCACTCTGTGCTACAGCCGTGTACCTCTTATTGTTAGGCGGATGACTCAGAAATTTATAAATCGTTTAAACCTGAAGCAGTTGTCGAAGCGATAAACAAAGACCTTGAACATATAAGACGACGGTTTGATCTAAGTAGGTAGAACTTCCTGAAATTTTGTATAGGTCCGTAATTTTTCATTATGAACAACTTTTCTTAGTACAATTTTACCGTATTATAAACAAAAAGGATAGTTTACCTGAAAGGAAAATACAATTTATTTGCAAATAAATTTCGTGGATATCTAGGAAACTAAAGAATTGTATTAGAATTATTTTTGCCTATTAGTCATTATTTGACTTAAGGAATAAATTCCCGTTTATGCGTATAGGTTGAGAATCGCCCTGTATATTACAAAAATACAAATAAAATATGTTTTCTTCATAAAATATAATAAAACAGCTTAATGTATACAATTAATAATTCCGATTGCGGACGTTTTAACGCTTAATAGCGGCTGCAACCCTTCGGTCCTTAGCGACTTGTTGAGTTTCGCTAGTTTCGTCTAGAGGGTGTGTACGGTCTGGTTTCCTTGCCGGGTCTCGCCAAAATGGTCGCTAGCTATGCAAACAAACAGAAATTATTTCGTGCTAATAAGGGTTGTGTTGCGTCCTCTAAGTCTCTCGTGGTCTGCTGGATGCTTACCAATACGTTTTACTCGTATGATACCATGCACCACTCTGCACCTGTAATTAAGAGTGGAAGGTCTCGTTTCACAACAATTCTAATGCATTGAACCACTGTGCGTCTTTAATCACCATTTATCTAATATAATCTAGCCTGTTAGAGTTTTTGAGCAAATTCGAGTGCTACTATAGTTGTAAACAATATCAGACTTTGCTTTATTATCACAGTAATTGGGCCTCGTTTGGTTTTGACGATTTACCAAACTCTATGCAATCATGTAGGCAAGCAATATTGCTCTCGACAGGTGCCCTTTAAGCTCCTCCAGTTATTATTAGTCTATATAATCGTCATTTAGTAGCCCGTCGTGTTGATTCGAACCATCTCTCCCACCGAGCTTTAGTCGGTCAACTACCTGCTACAGGACAGTTGAGGCGTGATTAGGGTGATCTTTTTTTTCTTTATCACAGTGACTGAACGATCAATTTAGATTATCTCCGATTAAGTGAGTATTGTTTCGGCTGTCATATACCGTCGTAAAGTCGAGTGCGTGTCTTAAAGTTGTATTTCTCATGTAACAATTTACTCTTTGTCGATTATAGCTGCTTTAGAGTAGTATCACTTTAGAGCTGATTTTTTATACCAGCGTGCAGGCTATTGCGTTAACAATTACGTTTTTCAAGCTGCATGTATTTTGTAATATACCCTACTGGTTATTACACATATTTTACCATACATTTTCTGTGTTTTAAATTCTGCAAACGTTTTATAACCTGGACTCTAAGTGAGTGTAGTTCATATTATGCAGCTTTGGTGGTTATCGTGGGCATATTTCTTGTATTAAACACTTTAGCGCCGTTTCTGACTTTTGTGAAAGAACCCGGATCAACTGCAGTGAACTAGTTCGTTTTATTCAGTGTTTCTTTTCTTTCTATCAATGTTTTTGACCGTGTCATGTATTTGTGGTTTTATTAACCTTGACATTATCTCCTAACCTAGTACTTCACCTTTAGTTATTGTTGTTTCTAAGTAAACATATTTATCAACTTTTACATTATTGCATGCATTGGAATTTGACCTTTATTAATTTTCATGATTTTAATTTACTTGTAAAATATAGAATGTAGCCTCCTAACACCTTTCTTTGTTTCTCTTTGCAGTTCTTCATCCGTAATGTAAACGTTGTGATAGTGTCAATATCTCATCAGTGTCTATAAGGAAATATAACGAATGAAGAAAACGATCACACAGACTTCTTGTTTTATTCCTGTCCGGATCTACTAGCATTTCTTAATTGATTTTGACATATCTTTCAACTTTGTTAGATAAACTTTTGAGGATGCTGATTAAACTCCAATTTACTGATTATCATGGGGTGTCCTCTGTGGAAGTATCATTGGCTTCGTATTATTAATTATATTCAACAGGTAAATTACGTTATTGCATATAAAATTGGATTTGAATGAAGTAGTAAGTATATTACTCTCTTAGTAGCGCTTAATCAAGTTCCACATTTTAAGGTAAACCATTTATTTTATCTTGCTAACATATCGGATTAATATTATATCCTCTCATTAGGTAACCTGGTTAAGCTTTACATGACCTTCAGGTAATCCCCTTAGAACTTGGAGACGACTCCGTCTTTTAGGGAAAAAATCTAAAGGGCATTGTAAGCCCGCACATTTAAAAATACCCAATCTAAGGTATCAATGAACATTTATTATATTTGAGTTTGTTACCGATAAATTTTGTGCCTAACCAGCTAAAATGCATTGGAAGGAAAATAGCAGTACATTAATACGCTTTGTGTTGTAACGTCAAACAATCACAAAAATCCTTTCGGAGCGCTATTATTTGATATAAATGCCAAGTTTTAATTATCCGAGCTAATATAATAATGTTGGAAAATTCTGTCTAGGAAATTTGTTTTGCGGAAAAAGTTTTCCAGGCCTATTAGAGCGGGATAAATTTCAACGAGGCATAAAAACTATAAAAATTCTATACAATGCTCCCAATGTGCCGGAAACATAACTAACACTGTTTAAATTAATAACAGGGAGCTATACATATTTTTCGTTTTCTATCATTATTGACTTAGTAGCAGCAATTGAAGGTAATAGCTTTTAAACTGTGAACGACGTAGATCAGCTCTAAATTTAATTTGAATCTAATAAGTACATTTTATTATATCCGTAATAGGAGATAGAAATAAATTTTGCTGAATATGTATATTAAACTATTAGAATTGTTTACTTTACCATTTTTGTTGCGTATATTATAACAGGGCGAAAGTTCAATAAAACCTTTGTTTTGATTATTTGCTTGTAATTGTTAAGCGAGAAGTTTATATTTAAATATTTAATGATAGATCTTCTATGCGATGTAAAAAACAGAAACGCAATAGAAAAGAATAGGTAAAAAGAACATATTCAACATAATCGAACTGTAGCATAGCGCGATTAAGGATCTGTATATCGATGTACAGACATCGATCAATACACGAACATATCGTAGATTGTATTAAAGGAGCGGCAGCGAAAGCTATTGGATTTTTAATTCCACCAAAAACATCAGAGCAAACAGGAATGCAGGGACGGCAAGCTGAAGGATAAAGCACAAAGAAGTTCATATAGGTTTGTTAAGGCCAGGTGAATATCACTCGTTTCCTTTTCATATTGTTGTTTTTCCAGACAGCTGACCATATGTTTATGTTGTTGCGTTTTTTTTATGCAAAATTCTTTCCTTACCCTGGCGTAATTTTGTATGATAGAGATGTCTGCACGTTATTAGCTAAACGTCGCGCACTAGCCTCCTACCCGTGCGTATCCCTTTCTTTATTCGATAGAACGAATACTTTTCTCGTGGCAGTTCAACTAACGTAGCCAAACCTAGAACGTTTCCTTGAACCCCCCTATGTTGCAAGCTGTGTATGAGAGGCGTATGCATAGCAACGTCATATGCACACTTTTGCATCTGCAATCCAGCATTCTTTTACATCACCAATTTTCGCAAAATCACTGTCGCAAAACTGCAAGGGTCTTGCATGTACACTCCTTTCGTATGCATGGAACCTTGCACCGCCTTCTAAATGTTATTCCTTTTTCCCTCGCATGCACTCCACACACAGTCTTCCTTTGGTGACTCTGCTGTTGGACCTGCATGCAAACCATGTACATTCACATTTAAAACTGCATGTCACACACTTACATTTCGTGCAATAATGTACCGCCGCTTCGTTCTGGCGCACTTTTGTTTTATGACCACCCCAATTTGCTCTTGCTTCCACGTGCCTCCACGACCTACGCTGGTTCACTAAGTGCAGCAAACCCTTGTGCTCGGTCACTAATTAACCGTTGCACATCCACAACGTCGTTTGCAACCTGCTACCGCTGCCCACATACGCCGATGATCTACTCTGGTCGGCACATGCAGCAGCGACTCGTTCTCGGTCTCGTATCGCCCAGGCACGCCTCCACCGGTTACTATGATACAACCTGCACACATGCAACCTCTATCATAAACATCAGTTGCTTCTCGCATACACAGCAACCTCGCTCGCACACTTCTGCAGTTGCAAACATACTTAAGATTTTTTAAAGTTTGATCCCATTACTTTTTAGAACAACAAAGCGTCTACGCTTCTATGTGTTTATTTGTTTGTTGCTTATAATTTTTTTACTTTTTTATGCATACGCTTGCCGTTTTATCTCTCCTTTCAGCTTTTACCTCTGAAGTAGAAGGAGACGTGTTGCGTTGTTTATTATTTATTGTTACTCTTTATTATTGTTATGATTTGTTGTTATTATTATCGTTTATTGTTATTTTTTTAAGGACAGTTGAAAAGATCCAGGGGGTTTTGTAGCTAACTATATTACTGCTACTTTCATACGGGCTATACCTATTAGTTTTCCTACCTGACCTCCGTCTCTCATTTTCTCTTTTAGGGGAGGGGTAGTAATGGAGTGATTCAGTCGCCTATGTTCACGTTGTGAAGGCGACGATCAAAACAAATATATAAACAGTTCTAATATATTGGTTCTTGAAGAAATACACGTGTTTTCTTGACCTGTATAATTAAGCACATAAAAGTAAGGTATAACCACCAAAGGGTTCATATCTTAGAGCACTGTCTTACTCAGTGCCTATGCAAAATTGAAGTCACATCAGTTTTCTTGATAGACGCTGGCATCAACAGATAAGCTACAACTTTGTACTCTAAATATTTTTTCGTAATTTAAAACGTATCTGCGTTGATGAGTTTATGAAGCTTTCCTGTTTTGTACGTGATTCGCCATTTATTTATGTATCAATATAGTGATTTATTTACGACTTTTCTAAGTACCTTTCGCTGTGTTCATTTGTGAGATAAATCTACAGTTTAAATTAAAAATGACATATGTTATACTGCGAAAGCATCGTATATACGTCGCGAGTTTGGTATTGATTTCGCCTCAATTACTTACGTAACATTTAATTTTATTTCGGTACGAGGGACTGCTCTCGTATGTTATTGACTGCGGTAAACTTAAATAAACATCACTTTAATTGGGCTGTATTGGTGTATTTTCTTGTCTATACAGGTTATTATTTATTAAAGGGCTTGCGTCTGATAACTGTATTTCTGGATTATCTCCCTTTAATATAAGTTGCGATTATCATATCACCGGGGAATCTTTCAACTTAGATTCGCGAGTTATTCAACAATCAACTTGGCGGCACCCGTATTTAGTTTTAACACTTTAATGTTGACCTACCCCCTCCTTCGAAATAGCTCAGCTGGCCTGTTGAACATTATTAGTTATGGAATTGTTGTTCAGCTAATATCGAAGTGTCACAAGTTTATCATGATTTTGTTCTGTCTGCTCGGATTAATTCGTAATTTGATAACTGTATACGTATACGAGGTAGTGAAATTTTAATTTAACAAAGTAGTTAAAAAATGAATAAATTAAGAAAACTCACATACGGACAAACATCATTATGGAAGCTCTTGTGGGTATTAGGCATATTATTGATGAGGCTTTTGGCTGATGATTTTAACTGTTTTAGGGGAACCGCGAATGTACTCGTATTTTATAGTTAATGCAGTTTCACCATTTAAATTCGGGCAAGTGCTTGGCTTCTGAGAGACTTTGTACTCCTTGTTATCGATTTGTTATTTGTATTCCTAATCATTTGACGTTCATAGTTTTCGCTGGTTAAAATTTGTTTAACAGGCATGTTCTCCTTGCAGTTAGTTTGCCCATTTTAATAAGTTACACGATAATTATACCAAGCGAGAAATCGGTTGTTAGTCTGTGTGTCATTGTCAATCCGAATTTGTAAAGTTGTAGGGAGAAAGTCGTCGACATTATAAGTTATTACATTATGAGCACGTGGATTACGCTCCTTGATTTCAACGATTAACTCCTCTGTCAACTCGGTGGACGCCGTCAAAAGTTTATTCCACTGTAACTCAGATATTTCGCTGCTGTAATTATATTTGAAATACTTGACAGTATTTTCTAGTACACCAATTCATTAATTAATGTTGATAATGTACACAAATGTAGTCGTTATTTGACAATGATATTTTATCTAAGAGCATTTAAGTAGCATTTAATGAACTGCTACTGCTTCTACACCATTTTTAAAGGTCCGTGGTCCTAATGACAGATTATTGATAATGACTTTTAGTAAGGCCAATCTAGTTTTTATGCGCTGCTTCACAGAAATGTTTTGATAAATTATTACTATTATATTGAAACCCTAGTACTATTACATCTTTACCCTATTTGACTATAGGCACAGATTTAACACATTTCTTAGCATTAGAGCCCTCTCTAAATTCACAATTCGTAATCGTTTCTGCAAGCATCACACTTCTAAAGAAAAACTCAATTGTGATAATATCCTAACAGCTGCTTGTTGCCTTTATATTGCAAACAGTCATGGTAGTTCACTGGCTGCAGAATGTGGATTTAGCGATACAATTTGCGAGGTATCAATATCGTGGCTGTTTAAAAACTTTAGACTATGCAAATTCTAGGACAACGTTATTGGTTCATGAAGAAAACGTTCTCGATGTGTTAATTAGGTATCACATATAACACTATGATTGAAATAAATTTGACAATAACGAAGTTAGTTACGCAAACGGTATGCATTTGAAGCAACTTTGAGGAAGTGATCCGATTAGTGCTGCAAAGTTAAGATAAAAGTGGGCCGAGTTAAACAATTTAAATGAAGCAAACTGCTCGCTATTCACTAAATATTACTCTTAAACGAAATCATATCCCATTTGTTTGAAAAAAAACTATGTAAATAGACACAGATATTCCACTGGATCCTTTGAGGTAAATAGCTACACACATGGTGCCCTACATGAGCTAATTAATCACTGCACTCTCAGGTGCAGATGCAGCTTTAAATGAAAATGTACTTACAGCATGGATCTTCCATTTGATACTTCAAGACAAACATCACAACTCCTTTACTTTCATGAGGCTCCCGGTTGATACCTCCTTGTGTAATAACAACGCATGTATAATGTAGGTATCCGAATACAAATGCTAGTTCCCGTAGAAGTTAGCTGTTACTCTGTTATTTGTGAACAAATGGGATAACATAACGCCAACATTCAGCGTCGCTAACATATTTAGGTCATCGCTTCGTTTCCGCCCCGTGAGCCCTTATTAGTACCTGAGCAAAACCTGCACTTCTGCTTGTAAAGCTACGAGAGTAACACATAGCGGAATTCTCAATAGACTCGCTCGATCCCGAAGTCTTTTGAGATATCAATTAAGATACACAACGGCGTTAATAGACGAACTCGGGTGTGGATTTGAGGGTAGATTAAAGACGGCCGCTGACAAAAGGTTCATTACTAACCACTTAGATGGTTCAGGCAAAGCAGGCTCGGTACCCGTGCGTGTTCTTTCTGATTCAGGTAACAATTCCTTAGCTCGCTAGAACGAGACATCCCTAATCAACCCAATTTTAATCCAATTTCTAAAACTAGAGCTAACGAGGCTGCACGGTTGGGTTTTTGAGTAGCAACTTGGATTATCTTACTCAAAATTAACAACCCGCTGGTCTGTAACGGGTCCAGGCGTCTATTTCAACTGCACAATCGTTTTTTGGTTTGCTTATTGATTCTATTTGACCATGGAAAAATATCTGTACGAACTTTTCCTTGAGATACCACTCTGCCTAAGTATTTATTACCTGGCATACCTTGTTCTTCCATTTATGTCTAGGTCTCTCCCTTCAGCTTCCATTACAAAATACTCAGTTTTATCAAAATACATTGGCAATCCAGATTTTTAATATGTTTTTGATAACATTCTTATCACGCATTCCACGCTATATTCGTCATTTCCTACTATAACTTGGTCGCCCGCAAATAGTAGCTTATGCAGAAGGTCGTCGCTAATTTCCACCTCCATTCCTCTATATTTATTTTCCTAGTCTTCAAGTACTCCCTTAATGTAAATCGTAAAACAGTGTCGATGATATGCAGCAACCCTGACGCAAACATTTTGTTGTTCTAAATTGCCCTGATAGCCCCGTCCCGACTTTTACTAAGTTAACTCGTCTTTGAACATGAAAAGGTTGTAGCTGCACTATTCGTATCATAGGCTCTATTTAAATCTATGACTATTAGTAATTATAATATGAGTTTTGATATCCTGGCCTTCATTTTCTCGATCGGTTGTTTGAGGGAGAGTATATTATACGCACAAGAACGTCCTGCCGTGAAGGCACTCTTTTAGTCTTCTAACATAATGTCAAGCTCTACCCTTGCCTTTATAATTCAGCCTGTTTTGTTATTTTAAATATTTAAGGTGCTGCGCCAACTTCGCGGCGTCGTTAGAGGGTGCCGTTGTCTCTAATTAACTCCCATGGCACTCCAACATTCGATTGAGTTCCAATTCAAGTCTTACATTCGCTCAAACTTTGAATACGTTTTCTTGAGTTTCTTTGACCTGGTTAAATTGCCATCCCAACTAGCCTCAAAGTACCCACAACTGAGACAGAAATCTCGAATAATAAGTAACTATTAATGAATCGCTACTAGAACTACGAATCTAATATAAAACTAATTTTATTTAAAACATTAACAGTTTCTGCCACGTAATTCTTTCCACTGTGATTACTTTGTAGCTGTATATAATTCGTAGGCTTTCTTGGTATTGGAAACGTAGTAATTACCTTTACGAATTTAAATTTTAAAATTTTAAGATGCTAACGATGGTAACGGTGACTAATTTATGGTACTGAAATGCGACATTTAAGTTGCAACTACTTTGCATTAGCTTTTGGAGTTGTCTGGACTTTTAGGAGACATTAACTTCCTCTTGCAAGTAATATTTAGTGTTCCAGAATTGAAAGTCACCGTGCATGGTTATTATAAAGTACGTGTGACCTCTTAAATTCAGCTTCAAGTAGTCTTTACATAGTGCCCAATATTGATAAAATTTCATGGTGGAAATTGTTGTGTAGTGTATAGTAATGTAGAAAAGCACTTGGCAGTGCAAAACCTAAAAATAATTATGTCGCCCAGGCTGATTACAAAAAAGAAGAAAATTACTAATATTCTATGATCTTCTATAGAAAACTATAGTATATTACATTACAAGGCATGGAAGTGATACTTTACAGATGAGGAGGCTTGTTGAAGAATACGAGGAAGCGAAGCGTCCGAGTACCTCTTCAAAGCCTCCAAGTCAAGCATAGACACTTTCATGCTGTGTAATGTATTACATTTTTTCTGAAATCTCTCTTTGTAACACCTAATGCGCGAAGGCTTCGGTAGCACGGATCTACACCGCTTCACGGTTCCAGCCGTCGTCAAGAGAGGGCGCCAAACGCACCGCTCACTACTCATGTTTCAACGGCGCTTGCTTAAAACCTCGCGCCAGCAAATCATTCACCTTGGTTATAGTGACAACGTCTTAACAAAGAACAACACTGCCAAAACTGTTTAATATTGTATGTGCTAGGTCCCACAGAACTTTCTGCAAATAAAAAGAGTCTTAAAGGAAGCTGGAGGATTTTATTTTCTCTCCGACAACTTTAAAAATTTAAAATAGAATCAAGGCGCATGGTGAAAGTGACCGGTCACCTACGTGATTGTAAAGTAAAAATGACTAGTCTTGCAAAGTGACACTTTCAAGATCAAACTGAGTGTTGACATGGCCCGCTTTCTTGACGATTTCAGGAAAAAACATTTTTCTAAAATTGATTAAAAATAAATACATAAACTGTGAAGAAAGTATGAGATTAAAAACTAGATAGAGGTTAAAGTTTTATGTGGAACCATGAAGTGGCAACAGAAACTTTAAACATGCATTTTGTGGTAGTCAACTCTGCCGGGACTTTAAGGTAACGCTACAGTTTCTTTCGATTCTTTATAGTAAATATAACTATAAAATTACATATTTGAAGTTCCCATCCAGCTATTGTCAAATAGCAGTTACTTTCAAGTTATTTTTATCAGTTAAAACGACATCAAAGTCATTTGTTCCGAAATACGTCATTTTCATTGCAAACTTAGGACACCATGATAATTTCTTCACCAAATATAATAAATTAATAGATAATAATTACTGTCAACTTTTGAAGAACAAAAATCAATTTCATAATTTCCGGTCTCGTATATTCGTCTGATATTAAATATAAATATAAAATATTTTACTAAAGAAATGCATCTTTGAGTGCACGTGGTCCGAGTTGCACGCATAATCATTATGACAGAACACTTGCATTCGTTTCAATTTTGTCACTGAAAGCGCCGAGAACGTGTTACAGGCTGAAACGACATTTACGACAACGCGCCAGCTCATAACGGTATTTACGAAGAGCCACGAAAAAGCTAGTCGACTAGCGCGTACTTAACTCACAAAATCGGGAATGTAACTCACACAGGACCGCTGCCCAGCCCATAAAAGACGTGCTGACTAGGCTGAAGCGAGAGGTGGTCCAATACGAGATAACACAAGGGTAACGGCCTAATGAACGGTAAACAGATCTAAATTGAATGAAAACCACCAAAATTCCACCACGATAAACGAGAATGCACAGGTAATCTCACTGAGGAACAGGAAAGCAGATGAATCTACCTTTTTAACTTTACACTTGGCAGTAATCTGGACAGTGAGCCGGTTCAGCACCATCGGACCTACCTTTTTCAAATCCACTTGGGCAACTCCTCTTACAACTGTAAAAATATAAACACACAAATCGCATGCACAATAACAAAAGAAACCACAGTTATATTAACATGACATGTACTGACTAAAATATTTGAATATGAAGCAAATAGCGCATGTAAATAGGAAGTGTATATACGGAAGTACTGTAAATTGCGCAACGTCTTAGAGCTATTGATATAACTTCGGAAAATTGACAATAATTTCGTAAAACGATATGAATAGTAAACGCTAGACAAATAGCGGTGGTAAAGAGCGACATTAAACTATATTAACTGAAGATAAATGAACTGTAAATGGCAGATACAGACATATAACGGTTTGACAATTACAAAAAGGTGCACAACCAAAGCTAAATAACCGAGACATTACACAAACTGTTTGATAATTCGACGCAACACACTGTATATATGTTAAACTGCACATTAAACGTAAGTAAACAATATAAACGATACCTGTAAGGAGCTTGGTTGTGCGATAACTGACGTCTCAATGTTACTGCGACGACTACGGTACCCAAATACTGCAGGAAAGGAAACGGAAGGCATATAGCAACATCGCAACGGACTGCGGCCACTGCGGGAGCTGAACACCTGGGGAATTTATCCATACGACACGGGATGCGAAGTTCGAACGGATGGCAGACCGACAACGGAAGCTTTGCAAACACAAAACACTGCTAATGGGGCCCCCAACAAAGGAATCCGTCGCATCGACGAAATGTAAAGCAGTCTGCGGCTCCGCGGCAAGAACGGGAACCCAAAAGGCTTACGGTATTCGACACCCCAAGCAGACACTCACGCACCCACAAAGCAATGTCTCCAAAAGAAATGCGTAACGCACGGCGAAAGGCTTTATAACGATGGAAGTCCTAATGACAATTAAAACTGCGGTATTTCGTACACAAACTGAGCAGCACAATACGCAACCACGTAGGTCGCGCTCGCGCGACGCCCACTCCAAGAACTCACTGTCCATTACAGACGCCGGATGCCCACTGCTCAAAAATGCTGCGCCAGACGGCGCGTGATCGATAAAGAGGTCTCGGGGCTGCCGTGCTGTGGCTGGCCCTCTCCCTCGCACCCAATGCCGTGGTTTGTTAAATTCAAATCGCGGAACATTCTAGAATGCGTCTGCAGACAAAATCGATATATCCACAACAGCTAAACTTGAGCGCGCCAGCAGATCGAAAGCCGAGAAACACCAAACGAGTACATTTCAGACCGTCAAATGTAAGCGAAATAATTCGGAATGCTTAAATTCAAGCGGAATAATACGAAAAACCCATATACAAGCGGGGTCGTAATTTAGAAAATACTCTACTTAGCCGTACGTTCGTACAATTTAAAAATTTCCTGACAAACGGGCACGAGTCTTATTCTCTAATATTACCTTTATATTATTCGATTTAAATTGTAAGCTAGAGAAATGAACAGAGGATCATGGAAAAATGAATCAGAAGTATAACCAAATCAGTTGCAAGGCAAAACAAGTAACACTAAGCTCAAAGAGTAGAAAAGTTCTGTGGAAGTCGCCGCTGTTAAGCTGCAACGTCACCGCTACGTAACGACAACGTCCTATCAGAACGTAGCCATACAGATATGATTTCTGTGGCTTTCACGGCCATTGTCATTAAGTAACAAACGACCTCCGGATTGGACCGTGTCATGATTGAGATCGAAGAACTCAAAGTTTTGCCCACATTCGTAAGGAGCTTCATCAGGTCACGGTAACTCAACGTTGAGTTACTATGCTCTTTTGCTTTTTTCTTCTGATGAAGCTTTTTACGAAAGTGGGCGAAACGTCGAGTTCTTCGATCTCAATTATGACACGGTCCAATCCATGAAGTCGTTTGTTACTTAAGTTACAAAGATGTCGTGTAAACTTTGGGGTCACCAAAAATTATTCCTCATTTTGATCGCGTGCACTTACTGGAAACGTTTCTATTACGCGCCCGTAACTACTGCCAAAAATTATAAAGAACCTACAATAGGCACCGGTACATTGCAGCGACTAATTGTACCGGTTTGCATCTTGGTGGGTTAACATTTATTGCCAGGTTCCAACGTTGCTTCTGTTCAAGCGATCTTCTTCATGGGTCAGTTGTGACCGAAATCTGACTCCAGCATTTTAGCCATTCAATCAACCTTCTCGTGAGCAATCTGGCTCCCAGGTCTCTGGAGTTCCTCAAATTTCGCTACTTCAACCTGCAGACTTATTTTGCCTTCATTTTGGTATTGCTACAACTGCATTACGTTCTAATTACTTGATTTTTATATAATTATTGCATCTGACATGTTTCCTGCACGGTTATACCTATTTCCCCCTTCAAAGCTATTCATTTATTCCTACTTCTATTTAAAATTAAAATTGATAGTATTTTTTTGTGTTATGCGCAAAGGCTTTTTCCTCTCGGATATAATTTTCTCCCTTTAAAGGAATGCTATAAACACGTATATATACGTTAATTCGTCTATTGGATTGTAACCAGCCTAATGGGATCCACAAACCACAACATGTAACCCGGGATGGCACCTTTAGTGCATTTACTCCCTTGTAGTAATAAATAGATAACGGTCCAGCTACGGCGGCTGTTCACAACGTTGCAATTGTACCATTGTGCTTACTTGTATTTTGTACAACCGTATGCAGTCGAATTTAAGTGTGCATTAAGCATTAGCAAATAGAAGCAAAGTAAATTCGTGCAGCCATCCAAACTTCAACTTCATCCTGATGCTTTGGCCGCCGTCTTCTGAGTTGGAAGACGGCAACCACCTCTTTATGCAAGAATTGCCGATTCAGTGGCGCCTAACAAAACATTAATGTTATTTTCTGCTTCGTTACGGAATTAACTTAGACAGAAGCACATACGGTTTCAGATTAATATCCCGTCTTTTTTCCACCGAAGCTAGGTGTGTGCATTTTTCTCTTTGTTATCCCTGACGTAAATGCATTATAAAGTGTATCAGTCCTCTTATTTCAGCTTTTACACTAATAAATTTTATATGTGTATTAAGTATTTTTACAACAATGTTTTTAATACAATCTGGAAAATGCGTTATCTTTCTGATTAATGCTAGAGGAAAGTCGATCAATGTTAACCCATTACCTTTTTCTATAAGTTCATATGACTTTTTTTTAATTTTCTTCTAACTAGGAAATTAAAATCTTTCATAAAAATTACTTCTTTTGTGTGACTGATAGAACTCGGAGGCTTCGTCGCCTGGTTCTCAAACTAGCCTGACAGTAATATTGGTGTTATCGTTAGGGGAATTTTGTCTTTCACTTTCAATTCTTTTATCATCAGCCTTTTGCTTATGTCCTCTCAGTTTCTTTTTATTTACCTTTTTATTTGCTCCTCTATAGAAGTGTCAATTTGCATTTGCGTTCCTTTTGTTTGTTTTCTTTTGATTCATTCAGCTTTCTATGTTTAAGAATTGTGAGAAACTATATTTCTCGACCTCCGATCTGGACGGCGGGTGCCTCTTAGTTTGACCACTCGCCTTCCACCAGTATAGGACGCCTTACCTTACCCTAGCATAGCTACCGCTGATATTCCTTTCATGGTGCTTCCATCACGCAACCTCGTTCAGTTAACATAAAACCTGTTTTCCAAGGAGCCATTATAAATGAAGGGGCTTTAAATTGATACTACAAATAAGTATTAATATTTACCTTGTCACTCATTATTTAGTGTATTATTGCCGAATAAGTTAGTAATGGCTGCTTAACTCTTTTTAGGAATTAAAGTAAGCTGAATAATAACACCACGATCGAAAATGCTGGAGCACGCCACTCATTCTGATGAAAAAAAAATTTTTTATATAGGCATTCAACTGGAAAATTAGCTATTTCACATCAATACACATTAAAAATGTAACGTTTAAAAAACCATTAGAGGCATTTTTGAGACAATCGAAAAAATCTGAAAAATCACAACATCATACTTCCGATTATGTGATTTTCTTCGACAGGTTGCTATCGTATCCAGATAGTACACAAAATTTATACATGAAGTTTCAACGACATATCTCACACAGGCACATGCAGGCTCACAGACAGACCAATCAACAAAAACAGTTTTTTGGGTTCAGGGGGACTCTAAAACGTGAAAATCAGTTGAAAACTCAATTTCGATTTTTTGGGGTGAATACAATACTTCCTTTATTGTAAAAATAAGTAAACATTGAGCGAAAGAACTAGGTCTTCGACTGGAAGCGCGCACGCGATTAAAAGAGCAATTTTACCTGGAAAGAAAAGGGGGACAGGTTCCTGTTACTTATATGAACCCCACCTGGTGTCTGGGAAGTATAGGGAAACTAAACTTCAAAACTTGGACCAACCTTGCTTTATGGTCTCTGAAAGAACTGCAAGAACAGATGGAACTGCACTTTGCTTCACAAATGAAACCCATACAGTCGTTAAAACCCTATTAAGATAATATTAATAGAAATCTATTCTTCGAAGAACAGAGGAACTCCGGAATCGCTACGAACCATGGTAACAAAACAAACCCTACGAATTCTACTGGCTTATGACGTCACGTCAAAAAGTAGACCCCTCTATGCGTGTTCACATGGGATACAATATTATAGCAAAAACACGTTTGATAAACTAACACAGAGCGCTTCAGTCGTTACTGCAATTCCAACCGGAGATACACCCGAAAAAAAATTAAGGTAAACTACACCACATACAATACTAAATTATTAAAACATATTAAAGTTAGATTTGTGCTGCGCTTTAAACGGCGAAGTTTGCCTGGAATTAGGGCTCTTAAATAAAAGCAGTGGCTTTGGGCTAGTTTATATCATTCTGCATACGATATGATGGTAGACTTTGTAGCGATGAGTCGACTTGTCAAGTACAGGATGGACAACGGCATTTTACAGATTCATTACTGTCCGCTGACAACGAAGAGTTCCACAGGGTTACATTGGAACAAGGCGTCAGTATACAGGCTGGTTGGCGAACAAATGTATTAGGAAACAGTACGGGACAGTACTTCGAATATATTGGATACGGGAATCCATATTAAAAGCCGGTATAACAGGTAGTAGTGTGATTTGTCTAAATTTGGACGGTAGGGGTTCCCAAGCAGCTACATTCACGGAACAATAACACTTACATACGCACATGTTCTCTGCTTCATGATCGCTAACCCACTAATAATCGACTCCCAGGCAAACTTCGCGCGAGAGAAGTATTGAGGTTTCTTGACCTCACCTGTTGTAAAAGACAGGCAGCGTCAATTTTCAAACAAACATAACAAAATGTTGCTCATTTTGGCACGACACGATTTGCATTAGGTAACTATTACTGTGAATTGTTATGTAAAACTCACAAATATCTCCCTCTTTCTGATCTGCTCCCTGATTTGTCATGTCCTTGATTAGTATATGTTTTCGTAATTATTTTTACGTCTTTTTAAAGAAGCAATGCATTTGAATAGTTTAATGAAGGGGTCTAAATAAATGCCATCAAGTTTCAATATTGCTAATTATATATACTTGTGTCTACATGCAGAAACAACACCTTTTACAACTATTTACAAAACAGAACAGTTTTTAAAAAATAATTAGCTGAACATTTTTGATACTTAAAATGTAAATTTTATCGATAGACTAGTTGATAACTGATGTAAACGAGATAGGATGCTGTAAACTTTTGATAAGTAGTATGAATGCTTCTATGACTCGATCCACAATACTGTTGACGGTTTCTGTGTTACTGTGCAAAGCTGTTCTGTTTTCATGAATAAGTTTGGAAATGCGAGTTTGACTTACATGGCAATGTAATTCTTAAAATGTGCATATATGTCGATTTATTTCGTCGGCGCAACCTGCCGACCTTTCGATCTCAACCATTTTTACAAATTTCCAATTGTTTCAGAAACCGCTTAATCAATCGCTACCAACCTATAATTATATGCAAATTCTCATGCAACTACATGACTTTTGTAGAAACAGTAATCGCTTTAGAGCTAAAGATAAACCGGAGAGTTAATGTGTTATTCTGTCTTGCTGTAGACACGGTAACTCAAGAACGAAATAACTAATAATACACAATTGTGTGTGAAATATTAATGCAAAAAATTTAAAAACTTATTTCTCAATTTTTATTAGCGTTACCAATAATAGATGTTGAACGACCACCTAAGTACGCTGTCAGATTGGTGCAGTGACAAGACTCGTCGATTATCGAGCCGGAAGTCCCGAGTTCGAATATTGGTCTGGGTAAGGATTTTTTAAATTATGGAAAAATGCGGAGAAAATTTTCTATCACTTCTAACCTTTAAAACTGGAATGCCAGATGAATTAGATGATGCCATCGGTTAAAGGCCAAACAAACGTGGTAAGACTGAAAAATAACTGAAATAAACCAGACCAATACCGCTATTGAATCAATTAACTCCAATTTTAAAAGATGAACTCAGGTACATTCTAACAATTTAAGTGAATAGGTTCTAACATACATTAAATAACATAACGTTATAATTAATTTATTCTTTAGAAGAACATTTTACTTTATAGAATGTTACCTCAAATCCTTCCTAATAGCAGCCTGACATAAATTCTACTACAACTAAAATTTTACTTCGAGAAAATCATTTGCAAGAGCTTGAGCAGCATTCAGGTATGTGAATTTTCAAATGAGTAGTAAAAAGTCTAAATAATGCACCGCCAGAGCCAAGAAGAAAGAGCGACTTGGCGGACATCGGGCCATTCAATTTATTGTGGTTTTGTATAAAATATTAGTCCCTACCTAGCGTGACCTGTCTATAGACCACAGGCGACTTTAACGTAATTGGAGTCGCCATGAATAGACATAATACCTAAATAGCTTTCCCGAACGGTTCTAAGGATGAATAGGGCAGTAGATTTAGTGCCGCCGTCACAGCATTCATTTTTTCGGGATCTCCGGGTCTCCAACTTTAAATTAAAGATTCGCATGGTATCCAATGAGCAGTTGGCACGTTGTACATTTCGCTTCTGAGTAATAGTGTTAACTACCTTGTGAGCCACACCTCTTAGTTGTACTAAAATATGTAATTCGATTTAATAAAATGAGTAACCTAGTAGTACAGCATGGAGGTAACAATTGATGAACTTATTGAAAATTTTACTTCACCTTTCGAATGGAGTTGTACTCATATTGACCATGTTCATGCGTGAAAACTGTAAAATATCTTTGCACCTGACTTTCATTTATTATCACCAAACATTTGACTATATCACAATCTAGACAATTATGAGAGCATTAGGGGATACCAGATTAGATTACTCCAGATTTCACAATTCCAGTATAACAACGTTGCAAAGTCGTTTGTTTGCACAAAGGTAATGCAATTTCGCCAAAGTTTATTATTTCAGCCATGGAATGTGTAGCGGCCCCTGTGTTAATACCAGCTAATTTTACATATCTTAGAGGTCATTACTGCAATACTCCCCACATCCTTAAGCACTTTTGTCAAAACTTGATTATTCTCATCCTGCTGTCTTGCTTTCCGTCTTTTTCACGTCACTCTTATTCCCAGCCCCCCTCCCCTCCCTTGCAACTAATAGCACAAGGTTTTAATAATTTTGAAGAAAATACCATCAATGTAGCTTAAAATGTTTGCACTCTCAATATTAACGAAGCAAGCCCTACCGTTACCAGAAAAAGTAAGCAGCCTCTGCTGTGAATTGTAAAGCAAAGGGGGAAATGGGAAATAGAAGGAGAACTGCATTCCGCAGTGGATGGTTGAAGGACAAAGAAGATGCAATATTATCATCACGTAGCCTCCTTCATCCACTGCGGGACACAGGCCTCTCTTAAAGTTTGCCATCTAGGTCGGTTTTGTGCTTCTCTTATCCAGTCGCAAGACACTCGCCTAAGATCATCCGCCGATCGAGTTGGAGGACATCCTCTGTTTCTGTAGGCCATTCCATTATCTTCTTCCTCCAGCTGTCGTCCATAGTTCTTGCTACGTGGCCCGCCCAACTCCACTTATGATTCACAAACCTTTCTACTACATCCGCAACCCCAGTTCATTGTTATACAGTTTCATTTTTTATCCTATCTCTTAAAGTTAATCCCAACATAGAGAGAGCGCTACATAACGCGTTCGGCAACTTGAAGCTCATTATGTGATTTTTTGTAAGGGTAAGGGTTTCTGATCCATACGCCATGACAGGGAATACACATTGGTTAAATATCTTTCTTTTACGGTAGTATGCCTTTAAATCAGAAATTCTAGTCTGCCTTGACAGATGCAATATAACGGCGTAGTAAATCAAAATAATCCTAAGCTAGTGTTCTCTGATCTCGAAATTTCTGTCGAATTTGTTGAGTAGTTCTCCCTGTTAGCTATCGACATGCGCCACCCACTTCTCCACATCGTAATTCATTTAAATCTCGTAACTACCTTATATAATATATTTATTATTGACTTCTTAGAAATATGTGCAATCTTGTGTTCAAGCAAAATACTTCGAATATAATTGTAGCACTGAGCGTAGACGCTTAGGTAAATGTAATAGTTCATAACGCTTGAGCCCTTTGACAAGGTGGGGTAGAGCAAGATCACAATGTATGATGTCATTGCAAATATATGAAGATGCTTCGGATATGGCGCGCTTTAGCATGGAAACAGCGTAGGTAGTTTATCTATTACTGCTTTAGCTAACTGTTGCCAATTCTTCATAGGTTGATGTCTGTGGCTTTTATAATATTTTTTATTTTGTAATATTTTACTTTCTTTACTTAAATTACTGATTCTCAATCAATTGGCTTGAACGGCAGATTTGTAAAACCAAAGTTTGTTTTATTTTCGATTGAAATAGAATAAGAACATCATAAATAACATACGCCTATTGGTCTTTATATTACAAACTGAAACCTCTTAAAATTGAAATCAGGTATTCACACTGTGTACATCGAGCACACATAAAGGACCTCCTAAGGTTGCTAGGAGTCTCTCGAACGTCTGCGAGGATAGGCAGCCAAACCAACTTCTTGAAAATCTGCGCCGCTGTGGGCAGAGTAAAATCCACTTAAACTCGACTATTGATTTTACTAGCGTTGTCTTGCGGCTTTCGGCGGTTGTTGCTGTGACTAATAAATTAGAACAATTAAATGGCGGAGCGAATAAACAACGTCACTGTTTTTAAAAGTAATTAACACCCTCGCAACTGCTATTTCTGGTGTTTACAAATCATGTTAGTGAGCACCCGCGGGCAAGACGAGTTTTTAACCTTTAAAGACAATTCGGTCAGGGACAAATGCGGCCGTCTGACGGGCAGGTCTCAATTTGCGTTCTCCTGATCTCTTGGCAGAAAGTAAAGCTTCTTCGTGAAGTAAATGCAACTTTTGTTTTTTTTTATTTATGGTGCTGGTGACAAGCCAAGAATTTCCGTTCCTCAGAGAAAATCAGCTTAAGTAGGACGCTATATTTAGCTATGGAGCCGCTCTCCACGAGGCTCAGGCTGGGGTATCAGCTGCGTTTTACTCCACAAAATAGACGATACGGTTGTCTTAATGATCTGCGGTGACGAGGGGTCTCAGATTGGCCACTAGGTGAAGTAATATGTGTTTTTAGGAAGGATCATCATCAATATCGGCTAGGTGAACGTTATAGAGGCGGCAGAAAAGCTCATCCCCGATTATCGGTTTGGTAGGCTATTAGGGTCTGTGCGACACAAACAGGCGTCGAAGCGGATTAAAGATGGTGAAACTTGAGCGTTGGACTTACCTGGCCTTCAAGAGGCTTAGGTTCTCGATTTTATACCCATTTCTGGCGCATTATTATCGGTAGGGCTTATCTTTTAGTGCGGGCTAGTGGAACTGGGTCGATTTTCTGTGGCCTGGACGTCAAGCGTCAACTTCAACTGAAGTTGGCGACGTACAATTTAATTTGTGTTATGCTAACTACAACTTTGATTGTTGTCAGTGTCGTTGATGGTTGGCAGTTCAACGGGGTAAATCTCATACGAACGTGTTTTTCAGATAATTCAAAACAAACTGTGTATGAGGAAATTATCAGCAAAATTGATAATGATAATGAAAGTGCAACATCCAGATCAATATGTAGACAATTTGAAAACAGTAAGTCACACTTTTTGGACTGAAACTTAGGTGCAATATAATGACTCAAAAATAAAAGAAATGTTCAAAGAGTGGAAATATGCTGTTTTTCCTGAACCCAAAAAAAGGCGTGTGCAGAAGTCTTCCGGAAAAGTGATCGTCTTCGTTTCCTGGGATAAGGATGAAATAGTTGTCACTGACTACCTACAGCAAGGAAAATCGATCACGGGAGAATATTACTGTTGTGGCACTACGTGGAAATCTTTCAAAAGTGTTTTTGTAGGATAGCTGACATACTAACAAAAATAATGTTTTTCCATGCAAAACCTCAGTGAAATCGGCTTTCACATCGTCGACTATCCACCGTATTCTCCTGACACTGCAGCTTCAGATTATTACATATTCCTACAACTCAAAAAAGCCTTAGAAGGACGAATATTTACGCCAAATGTGATGATAATCGATGCTGATGGGACCTGGTTTGCAGACCAAACTGTCGATTTACTTTCCAAAGGGTTAAGTTACTTTATGATGTTCTGTTATACCTATGTATAGAATTGATAGGTGACTAGGTTGAATAAATTTGTATTATTGTGCAGACATGACTGCGGTTTCCTTCTAAATCCAACTATTCATCAATACCTCCTCATACCGAACCTCATTAATAATTCACACAGAACAAGTACACAATTTATTATTGAGTACCTGAGATACACGTTAACATTTTGTTATATCGACTCAACCTGTTGTTAGATCTAGAATAAGAGTGCATTACAATCGTTATCCTCAGGAGTGTATAATTATTGCGGCGGCATCTAACCCCAATGTTTATATTTCGGATTTTCAACAGGTATATCACGAACACTTCCCAGATCACGGTGTAATGTATACTGAGGAAACAGAATTATCCATAAACGCTAGTGCTCGGGCTGCGGTCCAAATAATATTGTGGGATTTGTTGAACTGTAAAATATTATACGCCCTGTTGTTCTGAGCCCGCGTGGTTCGAGATTGAAGCATAATATTGACTGAGACTCCCAATGTGTGCGTCCGTCTTCAGTCATGTGTCAACACTCAGCCCGCACTTCTTAGCTCTTCCTTCTATTTGCCCTGCTATTTCTAGTACTTTATTAACGATATTTTGTTCTATAAGAATTTCTATGAGAGCTTTTCATAAGGGGGAAAAGCTGCTGCCTTTTCCACGTAATGCTCAAATAATTACTGCGAGCATATAAAACTTACGAGCTCAGTATTCTATAATAAAATCATAGTATAAAACCATCTAATTAAAAATGAGCCTGTAAAGGTCTAAAGAGCGTTTTGGCTTCATTACAAGTGAATGATAATGTGCTATACTTCTATTTGTAGCAAATAACAGAAAGGAATAGCTAAAAACAGAAAAATACATCTTTTATTCCTTGATCTCTCAAAAACTTTCGACAATGTGCCGATATCAAAACCAAATCTTAACGCAATTTTATATTAACTATTTATATACATCGACGCTTTGAATAATTCTTGTAATACTATAATATTCTCTCAGGAGTATTGTCTAGTGTCCAGATGAAAGATAAATTTAGAGACATGGAGATCCAGTTGATTCATACTCACATTCATACGCTAACGTGTGCTGATGCTCTTGCGCTATTGGTCCAAAACCAGGAAGACGTCGAGTGCAAGACTAAAAACTATAAGAAATATATGAAGAAATATAGGTTTAATTTATGTAAGTGTATGTCATCTTAAAATTTTGAATCTAGAGGTGTTGTTACGGTCATTTAAGATGTTTTACCCTCAATTCGTCGTTAGCCTAAAATTGTGGCACATTACTAAACATCCACCTCGCCTGAGTTTCCCTAAGCGCTAATTGTTTGCTATCAGCCTGTATAATAGTGTAGTGGCCAGTTTTATTATGTTCGGGACTTCTCACAGCATCTCCTCCTCTTTGTATGTTGTCTCTTGGTTTTGTTGACCTTCTAAATGAAATATTCCGATTAATTAGCTCTGGTAAGTTAAGTACTCACCTTTTTGTTTTATGTAGTAGAAGTGTTGATTTTTCATGATTGAAAGATAGGAACATGATGGTAGTTTAAGCGGTGACTATTGTCCCACGAAAGTGACTCAAATGACACTAGTAGACAGTTTGTGCCTGAAAATACAGTATTTGCCTGGGTTACGCCAATCTACGTGTAATATCTCGATTTGTATTAGCTAATCCGACGTTTCCTGTTGGGGTTTGACATATTGTCTGCTCTGGTTCACGAAGTTATGCTTCTGCATACCGTGAGTGTAAGCACGGTCATTTAGACACGGCTAAAAACAAATTATTTTTGCATTATTCAAGCACGTGTTTCCGGTCTTTGAAAAGGAGTTTTGAAAATGTGAGGATTGCAGTTCTTTCCTTGCAATTTATCAACTAGCGTTGGTTAATGATGAAATATGTGAAGACACTGACCTGGTAGATTTATATAGAGACTGTACATTTTGAGTAAGTCTGGCTCATAAAAAAATGCTGTGGCACCTTAGTCTTACGCGTTTTAATACCATTCTAGACAGTTTGTGATAAGCTAGAAGCTATGACGGTTAGATAGAAGTTATTCGTTCCGACATTGGCTCATTGGACTTTATTGTTGCAGAACTCTGTATTCTACACATAAGCCAAAACCTTGTTTCCGTTTAAATAAAACATCAACCGCAATTTAAAGTGCTGCAAGAACAATTCTTCAAAATTAGTACGTTCCCGTATTTTCCGCATAACGTAAGCTAAATTCGTAGTTTAGCGTTAAAGCCTCAAACCTTCACTCCATACGATCTTTATTTCTGCTCAATTTAAATACCACCGTTCGTAGGCTGTTAAGGGGCATCGACTCAATTATATTTATTCGCGTTCTAAAGCTAGATATGTTTTCTGCACCGGTTGCAATGACGTAGCCCGCTTATCGCTTTCTTTATTGCTTCCGCGGCGACACGAAGCCGCAATAAAACGCTCGGTGCTTCCCCGACATATTTGGTCATATGCTGCATTTGGTGCTGCAATACTTTGAAATTAGGCGACGGAGGATGTAGCTTGTCATTGTAAAAGAGAGATACATTTTAGGACGCTGCAACCGTTGTGGGGCTGCCCGCATCTTCTGAATTCATTCTCGCCCCGGTTTGGTTGACTTAATAAGTGCTTTCTTCAAGCGAAATCGCGCATACTCAGGGTGCACGCTGCCCTGCTGAAAGTGCCTTCGTATTAAAAATTAACTGTGTGCTTTCCGTCACTTTTTGTGTCTTCTGGAGAAGTTGAACTGTTTCGTTTCGTTTCGTGACAACCCTTGGTGTTTCGTCGTAATGTGTGCATTAGCTGTCGGGATTCAAGTGACGCAAGTAAGGTAGTTGTGGTCGAAGAATCCTTAACGGAAAGTTGCGAGACTCATTTACCGGATCCTTAAGCGAGCCTACTCTATCTTAGTACGTCTACATGCCGTATCTCGCAATTTGAAAGTTGTTGTACGTCGTCGATTTACTCTTGGGGGATTATTATCGTCCGGTCAACCCCTCGCGGTGGTAGACATCATTGAAGCTCTGTTCCAGCACCCCGTAAACACCCTTTCCAGGACAATTCTTCAAAATTAGTACCTTCCTGTATTTTCCGCATAACTTAAGCAAACTCGCAGTTTAACGTTTAGCGTTTAGCTGATATACTGGCAGCCAGCGGTTTCAGTGGGCAGCAGACTAACTTCCTTGGATTCCGCAAACCAGATATTTGTTCCCAGTTCGTACAGTGAATTTTAAAACCCTTTTGTGCAACGTGTGCGTACATAAATTTAGCTACCGTCGATGCGCATCTACTTTGAGATTTAATGTGTCACCTTCAATGAACATGCAGTAATTATCGCCGTAGAAAATTTTGATTGCTGTCAAACTCACCATGAATAAAGTCATTATTGTAATTTGATGTTGTTGTCAACCTTATGAATTACTATGCCATTTTGGCATTGAAATTTGTTTTTAGCTAAGTAATTTTAACTGCTTACTAACCATTTCGTTCTGTTTCCATATTTGTACCATTATTTCATGAGATTAATAGATTAATAGATTTAATTTGATTAATTAACTTGAGTGTTATTATTTCAACTGTTGCATGCGAATTGTGTATTGTGTTTTCTTTGTAAGGAATACAGGGGAGTGTTGAAGGATATGAAATAAAAGTATCCTGCCGTTGGTAGAAATCGAGCACTTCAAACAGCTTTAGAGCTCCGTCTATATTTTCCACTTTTACGTAAACGGGTTTCCTTATCAACAAAAATGGTGGCGCTAACTTTTAACATCAGGGGACTCTAAAACGTGAAGATCTGTTGAAAACTCAATTTCGAATTTTTGGGGTGAATCCAATACTTCCTTTATAGTAAAAGGAAGTAAAAATCACTGAAGAAACAAAAAACCAGACTGCAGAAATGTTAATTGTAACCATAAGATTAACTAAATCATTATAAAAACTAAATCATTATACATATTGTTATGATACATGAGGCAGTGAAATTAATTTAAATAAAGAAATATTTGAAACAAGTAGGCTTGGAAGAATGATATAATTAAATCTTGATTGGGGTTAACATTTTCAAACATTATTAATAAATTTAATTGAGACAATGAGAGAAGAGATTTTGGTATTGATTGAATATGTTAATTTAATAGTTACAAAATTTTTTAATAAAATACAAGCCAAGGTAACGATTGACAAATGTGTTATAATGATAATGTGAATTGTTAAATTGTAAATAATGGATAATTTAAAATATGTAAGGCTGCAGTAAGAATAGTATCCAACCAGAACAAGTTTTTGTTTAAAAAGCTAGTTACATAAAACAACTCATAAAAACATGTACGTATTTTAGATATGATAATTTTGGAAGAATAAAAAATCGAATCTCTGCCTTAATTTGTGTAATTTTTGTACTTGCAAATTAAGAAAAGGCTTAAAACAAATCTCCGAGGTGAAAGTCAAATGAAATATTAAAAATTGGAAAGAATATTGTGATATTGTGTAATAAGAAGAGCTACAGATACAAGTATTTGGAAATGGAATAAAGGACTTAATGCTAGTTAATGGAATTAGGATTTATTCATACGTACAAGACATAAGAAGAGGTATTTTTCAATTTATAATTTGATTTGGATATTTCGTGTATGTGCTTGAGACATTAGATTATCTGCAAATAAATGGAACAAAGTTAGAATTGGAATTTATCAAAAGAAAGAAACTTACCAGGATTTGAATCGTGTGGTGGAGACATCTAAGAGGGGCGACAGCTGTGACTTGGACATCTAGAAGGAGCAGTAACATTTGGGAGGAACAGTGCTTTCCAGTAGGAGCCAGGACAGGATTTTGATGCCAGGGTAGTTAACGCGACTTAACAGAACCAGAGGGAGGTTGCAGGAACTAGGATCTAGAGTCCCTGTATATAGTTTACTAAGAGTTGGGCAAACAGCCTCATTTGACATACAATTTTGATCCAAATTAGATATTTGACATATGTCGAACAAAGAGGTTATAGCAACCAATCTTGCTAACTTGCTTTTGATGGGAGAGTTTTCAGAGTATTGATCATTCTTAGAATCTCTAGAACCGACTATTAGGAATATACGCCCAATTTAGTTAACATTTAGATTTGCATATGCCATACTTTCGATCGTAACATGTTACAAAATTTGTAAAAAGGCACTTTTATCACACATGCCTTGTAAAAAGTGATCCAAACCAATCAAATCGTATCCCGCTGTTTGCCCAACTCTTGGTAACCTATATACAGGGTCTCTACTAGGATCGTACGGCGGTGACTTACAGGAGGTGACAGGACTGGAATTGGAGATTTAAGCAGTTGGTTTGACAGAAGTGAAGGAAATTGAAAGGATTCATGTACCATAAAAGGGGTTGTTGTTAGTGAATGGTACATTGAGTGCTGCAGGCTATTGAAAATAGGATCCAGTGGTGGTTGGTGTTTGCAGTGAAAGCGTAAGCAGCTATTAAGGTTTGTTAAGATAAGTTGACAAAGCATTTTGAATAACTGTCAATTTAAAAAGTGATAACATAAAGTTGAGTAAGTACTTACATGGGTAGTTTTGAATGGTAGTAAATGTTAATGTAAGATACAGTTGTCAGGTTACCTGGTTTGTTGAGATTTAGAAATCAGTTTGACATTAAACGTCATTAACTATAATACTGACATTCAATTAATAGATAGAGATCTTGATTTGGCGAACCACCTAAGATAAGAGAATTTTATTTATTATGATTAAAGAATTATGATTGAATTTAAAAGGGCAAGATTTTAATCAAAAGTATAGATTTATATAGCCACATTCCTAACATAAAAATATATACAGTGATCATTACTCGGAATCTGAGTCCGAGTCGTTTTCATCAGAATCGTGTGGCGTTTCTGATTGTTCTACAGTTGGGGATGATAGAAGTTGTACCTAGTATTTAATATTCATTTTTATTCAGATTCAGAGCCCGCAATTTCGGATTCACTGTCCAAATCTCTAAGGGAAATTATAATAGAAGGAATGTTTTCAATACTGCTGCATCTCATATATCTGGTCCAATCGTCCCGAATTAGTTTTTCACAGTGCGGTGTGCTTTTGGTACAAAAGACAGCGGAACACAAAAAAATTGATTCGCGCCATAATTTCTCTGCTTCTCCTTTTGATGATGTGCGAGAACCGAGAAGTTACATGATTGTTATAATTATTGTTACATAATCTCCATGCCAGCTCAATGGGGTTGTATTGGCAGTGATACGGGGGCAATCTAATAACTCTATAACCACTGCGCTCTAAAATGTCGTCTACTACATAGTTTTCTTTTTGTTCGGCAGTTGAGGTCGTATTAATTCCCACAGTTGTTTTTCCGTCAGTTTATTGGCGAGTTTGACTTGGATTTTCTTTTCTGCAATCATTTATCCAACGTTTCCTAGGACTCCCGTTTGCATATATCCACGTCTCATCTAAGTACACAAAACATACGTTATCACTAGAATTTTTCATTTGAAGGTACTGCTTCAATAAGGAAATTTTTTTAGCGACGTGTTGCTGTTGACAATATTTTTCGTGAATTCACGATTTTAAATTTATAGTCCATGCTTTTGATTATCCTCCATAATGTACTACGAGATCTATTGTACTGTAGTTCTTATTTCGCATAATTTAAAAGATCTTGCATAGTAAAGTACTCATTTTTTTCATGAAAATTTCAAATTTTTAATTGTAGGTCTTCTTTAAATGTGAAATTCCAAAATGTTTAAAAAAAATTATTTCCCGTCTTACTTGTAGCCAAAGTGGGTTCATCTTGCACAATTTTGTACACCTCTGCTCTGGATACCTATCAGCAAAATAATAAAAATCTGCAGAATTGTTATGAATACTTACTGAAAAATATCTCTACTACCGCGTTTATTATTTCACTGATTGTAAGTGAACAGCCATTCTTTTCTGTTAATGTATTAAAGCATTTGTAAACTGCTACTTTTGTGTTTTTATAAAGTTTTTTGGCATTTTGACTTAAGTACAAAAGACTAATTGTCAAAATGACTTTAAGGTGTCAGTCGCTTAGTACACTCTAAAAAAATGTTGACTCATGGTTTACTCGATGTCATGTGAAATTGAAACGGACTTTATTTGATTGTCCTATTTATGATAAATCTAAATATTATCTAAAATCTAATCAAACTAATGTCAAATTTTCATATTTCAATGAATTAGTTTTCCTAAATAATTCTTAGCTATTTTCTACATTTCAAGCTCCAAAGCATTCTCGTTGTCTAATGTATTTCTCAAGGTTTTCCAAATTTTTGGGCTGCAGCTTATCTTTTCAGCTATTTTCCATTTGGTGCTAGTTCAGGAAAGATGGCAAAAGTGAACTACATTTGTGAAGTAAAATGTTCCATTTTATTTTGGGTTTTTCGCTGTCATCCTACAATTGAGGATTCACTTGGTTTTGCGATTTCTTTCGAGGAATAGTAATTGAATTCCTGGAAAAACAATTTTTGTAAGATTCTAAAAATTCTACACATTCTGGATTTTCACCTGAGCGAGCATATGCTACGATTTTGGCAAACGGAGCATAAAATCTAAGGGTAGGTTTCTTTTTGTGCTATTTAGTTAGCTTCTATTGCGTTAGATGCTTCTAGCTCTTTTTTTTCCGTGCGGATTAAATTTAGGCCCTTTGAACAGACGACAGCAATTCGCCCTTAATGTAACCTGCCGCCCTGGGTTTTGTGTGTGTGGAGAATCCATATCTGCAAAAGGGATCAAAGATTTCTTGTAAAGCCCTTTCATCGAAAACCTTACTTGCACTTCGATGGCTTTAACGCAGAAGCTCTGGTTAAACTTAGGGTAATCACCTGGCCACCCTTGCGCTTATTGGGTTTTTTGTACGCCCGCTACCATGTAGAGGTCAGCTGCTGAAGGTCTGTTCTATTCATTCTAATTTCCTCCCTGGGCTAATGTACACCTCAAGCTGAACCGCAGCTAGGGTTTAGTTTTAAAATGTATTCGTGGAGGCGTTACGTTTATGTTAGAAATAACAAACGTTAGATTGTTTTTAGTAAGTATCTTAAAAGTAAATACTCACCTGTATAAAGCAGTTCATTTAATTCACTTAACCACTGTTTGTCACAGAACAATTAGGCTGTTTGTTTCACAGAACAATTCGTTGGATGTGCTTCACGTACCAGCCCAATGAAGAAACTTGCAGAAACTTTATTATTTCATTTTGGGCCTTCGCATCATATTAATGATTGAATAACACGATTGAATTAAACGCAATTAACCCCAGGCGTGCAAGAGATTGCATTAAATATTTCACTTTAACTGACGCACTGAAATCGACAATGATTAATAGCACCTATTAAGGACATTCCGGTTGTAACCATATATTTCGTCCTACCGTGAACCAAGATCTTAGGTCTGTAGGTCTGTATTTTGGTGAGATTTAGTAAAACTCTTAACTGCTGTGATATTTTGAATTGGTTTGCCGTGTACTGTCTTTGTTTGTATAAGTACTACCAAATGCTTGATAATATACTGCTTTGACATCTATGCCTGCGAATTTTATTTGTGCCTTTGCCTTTCAGGTTTGGTTAGTAGCACCTTCTGTAGTGTACCTTTTATTTGATTACTTGCTATTTGGCACCCATATTTTTCTTTCAGCTAAAGTTCTGCGTCTTTTGTTTTACCCACGACCAGCTCCGGCTGTGAAGTCGGTTGCCTTTGCTTCTTCCTATTTACGGGCAGGTTGACGGCAATAACAAGTTAGTGGCGCCCGCATTCGATTTTAATCAATTTATTGTTAACTCATCCCTTCCGAAGGAGTAATTCGGCCGGTCCGTTGAACGCTATTGATTACGAGATTATTTTAGGAGTTACTGCTCGCTATCCTGCTTATAGTGAAATGTGAAATTATTGTCGTTGGTATATTTGAGTAATATTGTTTATTGGAGCGTTCAAAGGCTAACAGTGTTGATGATGCAGTGTGTGTTAATTATAAATGTCTAAAGGTAATATTGAAAAAAAGAACATAACTAAGGAGCTACTCAGTAGTTACTCAAGCAACCAGAGTTTTAAATAATCCATATACAACAAAGCAAAGAAGTATCGTAGAAATAAAGAAGGGAATAAAGGGTATTGACGGGGCGACACAAAAAGATATAGAAAAGCATAAGCGTATTTAAGATAAAAATATTCAAAAAAGGGAAGAACAGATCCAGGATAGACAAGAATATTTATGAAAAGGCTGCACGATCTACTAGTCACGGTTTGAGAGGAACCCATGATGTCGAGTAACTGGAAAACTAGCCTGATAGTAGTACTTTATAAAAAATAGATAAAACAATGTGCAGAAACTGTAAGGTAATAGAAGAATAGAAGACATCGCAGGCAATTGTCGATGTGATTTTAAATGTGGATGTTCGGCGACAAATTAAATTTTAGTGATAATACAGAATAATTCCCGCGAATAGATCGTCAACAAATATCCACTATGTATCCACTTCTAATAAGCTGACGAATATGTCAATCCAGAAGCCCATTCGAGTATTATACCAGAATTTAGAATACTTAATAATACAAGAATTATCTCAAAAAACATCAACACGCGGGGCGACTATTTATCAACAATTTTATTTAATCTGGAATTAGAAGCAATAATCACTGGCATGTCAGTGAACTGGAAAGGCTTCACTTTAAGCACCTTGAAGTAACTAGTTGTATTTGCTGACGAAGTCGATTTACGTATATAGGACTTGCGGTAGGCTTTGAATTCCCTTTTCCTTGACAGTGTAGACCAACTAGTTACATTAAGGGATTTACTAAGTAAAGTTGACAGACGTCTATTTACATAATTTAAATTAATTATGGCAGCATTTTATTCGTGCATTAACTAGAAAGTGTCAGAAATAATTGTTTACTAAATAAATAACAACTCTAACCTGTGAAAACGTCAAATGTCGTTCTGACATTTTTCTAACTAGATGTTTTGCACTGTTAAAAATTAGATAAATGACGGCCTACTGTAAGTCTTATAGACATTAAAGCATCTATACTTTGTTCACATCTTTTTTTTTCATGAAGGTTGGCCATGGTTGTTTCCCCAATTTAGACGTGTGAAATTACTTTGTTGTGTTCAATCGAGGTGTATATTTGAGGGTATGGTTTCCAAAGGCATTTAGGTTAGAAAACATCACCAAACACCTTGAAATGTAAGGTTGCCATATTTAATCAAAACAGAAAATAGAAATTTCTATGTATTATCCATTTACTTGACATCCACACTGTCAGTGTCAATTTTTTTTTAAATATCTTGACTATGCTTCCAAACTAATGTGTTTTTATTAGACTGTACATTTAATTGTTAAAATGTGAAAAATAGCAGTGGTGCCAACATACTGTCAGCTTGACAGTGCGAATGTCAAGTAAATAGATAATATGTATCCAGTTTTATCAATTGTGTAAAAGTAGGCATTTTTAATTAAGTACATGGAAGGTCTTAGAATGCTTTAGATGTTAAATATTTCTTCATATGTACTATCACTATAAATAGTTCGTCTAGTAGCAATCTTATATTCCGTCAAAATCCAGTAAATTTGTTATACAATAAAGCAAAAATTACAATTCCGTTCATCTAGAACTCAACAACCAAAGTCCATGGCCAACCATCATGCAAAAAAGGAGTGAATGGATTATAGATGTAATATGAAGAAAAACAGCAGTGGTTAAAGACAGTGTCCTAAAATACAGTGGAAGACATAGAAGATTAGGGTAAGGACCTGCGAGAGAAAAACAAATATCTCCTTCTAAAACGGTGAAGTGAATGTGGACTAGGGCAAAACGTTTGCATGTATAACTTTAACAATTTCTTTGGGTATTGTTACAATCTAAAATAGATTTACGACGAGTATTCAAAGCAAATAAAGACCGAATAGATAGCTATAAAAGTTATTCAAAACTGTGGAATTCGTTTTCTAATCAAACCATGCATATCATAATAGACCGCTGCCAAAAAATTACATTCAGAGAACAACATATTCATGATTGTAATATCTTTCAAGAAAAGTTGGCTCATATGAATGCATGTTTTAATTATGCAATTGTCTAAGCTTCTCTATTATGAAGCGTCACCAATCGCACTGGGCTTACCAAGGTTAGTAAAATTAATAAAACTGAAAGAGGAGGTTGCCTCAACATTCGAAAAATGTAACCGCGCGGAACGGGTGGGAAGTATCCCGTGACGTCATAAAAGCAACTATGTGACTATTTGTCCAGTCAAATTAGACAAATTTACGGCAAACTTTCGGAATAATTCAAAGTGAGCTGAATTTTTGTGTACACCTTTATTTGGTGTTTTCAAACAACATCCGAAAAGTACCCTTGATTTGACCTTGAGCTTCGTGAGTTATAGGGTGCAGATGTGGAAAAATTTTGGTTTTTCGCTTATATCTTCTTTTCTATTGACCTTAGGTATATGACATTATACAGATAAATTGAACGGCACAAAATTCTGTACAAAAAAGTACTTCGTAGTTTTTTTGTAGGACCGACCGTTTCTTTGAAAACTTGCCATGAACGTTGATCTGAAGGATAACACTACAGAAATACTGAGTTCCACAACTAATTTGAGATCTGAAATGTAAAAATATACCATGAGCTGAATCGAAGGGTCTTTTTCGTACAATATTAAGACAACAATGTACCCAAAATAAAATAATTCAAGGAAATCGCTTGGCAGGCAGCAGCTGCATCTCTAAATTGTCATCGGTGGAAATCTTGTTCGATGAAACAATGAACGTAATGGTAAGCCAAGATAAATTTCTTGCTAACAACAGCAACAAAACCAGATCGATTTCCATGTTGGCTAAGCATTTTGAGGTTCATAATATCCGTGTCAAGCAATCTGAAGATGATGCCGATGTTTTAATCATTGAAACAGCACTTGAAGAATCGCTTCAAAATAAAACTGTTGTTGTCGAGGAAGATGTAGATCTCTTGGTACTCCTGATAGCTCGTACGCTAGTTGATGGAGACATTTATTTTATGAAGCCAGGCAGAGGAAATTTTCCACAAAGAATTGACTCATTCCAAAGTTGTTACCAATATGAATCCAGTAAACATCATCTTTTATTTTTACATGCTGTCTCGGGGTGTGACAGAACGTCAGCTCTTTTTACTAAAGGTAAAACGGCAGCTTTGAAGCTGTTAGAAAACCGCCAAGATTTGCAAGCTGCGGCGCAAATAGATTCCAGACAAGAATTGATTTCTTCCAATGGGATTAAATTTTTACTGGCATTATATGGTAATCCAATTCAAGAAGTGTCTATTGATCAATATCGCTACATGTGTTTCTCGAAATTAATACGTAAAAGTAAGCCGGTGAAATTGAATTTATTACCGCCAACAGATAGTGCAGCTAAAGAGCACCTTTACAGAGTTTATTTTCAAATACAAAAGTGGCTGGGGAATGAATTAAACCCTATTGAGTGGGGATGGACATTGAGAAACATTGTATTGGAACAAAAAAAAAACAATGCAAGCTCCCGCTTCGGATTTTCTTTTGCACCAGATCTTCTGTAATTGCATCAAAGGTTGTGGGCCATTGTGTGGATGTAGAAAGTTGGGGCTTAAATGCTCGTCAATTTGTGGATTAAATGCTCGTCAATTTGTGGTCATTGCAACGGACAATCGTATTTAAATGCCAATGCAATTGAAGATATCTTAGAAAACCAAGTTGATGAAGGAGAGAATGAAAACCGATTAGAGACATTTTTTACGGATTATCTGGAACAACGCGACATAGAAGGAGAGGAAGAAGAGGATGAATAAGATTAACATAACTCTATTTTGACTGTTTTAAGAATAGAGAGGATATTTTGACTGACTGATACCGTGGATTAGGCCTCAAAGAGGATGCCACATATTAAAAAACGCTCCTCGTACTCAACTTCAAAGGCGGTGTTGAATAGGGTACTTCGTATTGGACTCATAGCTTCAACGCTATACTACGCGAAAACGGTCGGTCCTAAAAAAAACTACTCAGTACTTTTTTGTACAGAATTTTGTGACCTTCAATTTCTCTGTAGAATGTCATATACCTAAAGTCAATAGAAAAGAAGATATAAGCGAAAAAACAAATTTTTCCCACATCTGCACCATATAACTCGCGACGCTCAAGGTCAAATCAAGGGTACTTTTCGGAGGTTGTTTGTAAACATTAAATAAAGGTGTACACAAAAATTCAGCTCACTTTGAATTATTCCGATCAGAAATTCTTATTTGATTGGACTATATAGTGATTTAAATAATGAACAAACATTCGTCATTTTTATGACTGCTAGCAACGTGTAATTTCAATCGTACTTTGTAAAATTATTATAGTACCATTTTCTTCCTCGTACGGCAACTCTGAATTTTCTACCTTCGTGGATTCTTGTGGTTCTAATGGTACAGTGCATATACATGAACTATCAACTTCAGTGTTATTCCTTTGTCCATGAATAGAAATTGGCACGGCCCCTAATTTTGACTTTCGTCCTCTTGGTATATATTGTGGTAGCACCCTCGCTTTAGTAGTAATAATAGGGTTTACAAAATATTAAATTCGTAATTATTAGCAAGGGGTACTACACTTTATCAAATGAAAGTTTCAATTGAGAATTGCCTGTCAAACTCAGAGCAAATTAAAAGAATGTAATAATCATTACCAAAAATTAATGGTTTATTGCTCTTTCCTTACTTCATTTATTTGCAATAAATTAGGGCTTAGCGCTGGTAAACATGAAACAATTCTTAACTCAGGGGGACGGTTCATAAAATTAAGTAGAAAACTTTGTATGGCAAATAATACGTAGTATGACAATTACTTTCTGATATTAGTGCATATGTACTGTTGCCAATTGACAGTTAAATAACCTCTAAATTTAGTGCAGTAAACAAGATGATCCGTCAGTGCAAAAATAGCGAAAATTGAATTTTAAACACCAAAATGGCAAGAACGCACCAGGTAAATACGGCTAATTCTGTGTTGTAGCAACGGCTAACATCGTTTTGTTTCTAGTGTAACGTAAACTCACGGGTAATTCGCTTTTGTTCAATTTCCGGCAGAAACTGCAACTGCCGCCTCAATTCGCACTTTTTAGGGACGCCAGCTAAATTATTCGAAGCTCGATGGATCTGGGACTTTGGAAACCCGCTGGACTTCTCGGAATAGGTCTATTCTTGACGAACCCCAATTTCTACGAGGCACGAACTCCTTGCTGTGAAATAGTACCTTTTTTGAAAAGATGCTCCGCTGTTGGTTGGCACACTGGAAGGGCACCACGACAAATACTCGCTTGAAAATGGGTTTCTGGTCCTAATGTCTGGAACTGCCTCAAAATCGTCAGCGAAGTTGGCTCTCACTCAACGGCGCACCAGGTGGAAACTTGCTGGCCTAATTGCACTATCTTGGGAGCTCCTACACTTGGGAAAAATACACCCACAAATACGCGGTAACTTGGTGAATAACTTTACACAAATGACATTTTATTCACAATTTAATAAAATTAATGTGGAGCTCAATTTGCCCACAACATCAAAAATTTAAGCTTGCCTGTGACAATTGAACCTATGGACTACAGTTTTGATTTCACGTCTTTGCATTTTCACTAAATTGTCCTTTTCTTGGGATAAATGTCACCACACTTTGCTCTGCATTTAATTTTCACTTTGGTTTATAATGCACTGATATACTTGAGTTCTTTTAACATCTCAGTAATTGTCTTTCGATCGGTTGCCTTAAATCTTTCCATTGCTCTATTGCAATTATTGCTTTGCTAGCACTGTTTTTCGCCTACCTTTCAGTTAACTTGCCGTTTGCTGGCTTATAAACTTTTAATACATAACGCTCATACAATTTCTGTACTTAACAAATCACTCTGTATCAATTTATTCACATTATGTTTGACGTTACTATGCTCAAACCCATCAGTTACAAATTAATTTGCAATGCACGTGCACGTATTAATGTAAAGTACTGATTATCTTGCAATAAATAAAATATTCAATTCTGTGCTCATGTTGACCTTATTCATTCTGTTACTTAGGCAATCAGAATTACTGTGGGCAGTAAACCATTACAATATTTCCATACCTCCGCTTGAAGATTCTTTTCAAAATCGTTTTCGTCGAAATGCAATGAACATATTTTCCAAGTTTTTGGATTGAAGGGTCGATCACGGTCAGAACATGCAGTCCACTCCTTACGAAGCAATTAATTTTTTAGAAATAAATGCATACTTATTGCGCTTTCTTTGCTGCGTTGATAATTAGTGGAACAAATACAAGTCACAGGCATTGTAAAGTTTATCAACAGGTATTTGACATTGATATATGGCGACTACAATCTCAAATTTCGCGCGGTTCATATGACGTCATGATATACTTTTTGCGGGATAAAGTAATCAAACTATGTGTTTAAATGGGAACAAGGCAACCTCCTACATGCACTTTCAGTTTTACCAACCTTGGGGCTTACTTCTATAAACGCCATCTAACGGCAGTGGTAGAAAGTTTACTACTACAGGAAGCGGTGGCACTTTTCAGCATCCTCTAACGGTATCGCCACAATCTTTACTGCTGCAGGATGCTGTTTGTAACTTCTTTTGGTTTTCAAGTGTTTAAATAAGTAATTTAATGACACCGAATCCTATAATTATCTGCTTTTTTAAGTAACATTCTTTTATCCCTTCACAATTATATTCTGTAGACTACGTGGCACAATATGATTTAGCAATATCGTACAGATCCAGCGCATTATGGCCGTCAAGTAACACATTTTTTATATTAGCATAACGGCACCAGGTGATTGGTCGTGGAGAGCACAGATCACTATACAACACCACACCATAACAGTTATGCATTAACAATAATATCTTGCTTTTTATTGAAATATTTGTTGCGAGTCAAAATTGACGCGTAGTGGTTTAGATATTTTCGCAACCTAACTGTGAGAGTTTGTGTCGTTACGATTTTCTTACCGAATCTGCATTCGAGCATTAATTCCTTTCGGAAATTTTTTTTAGAGCGTTTTAACAACAGGCGAAGGCAAATTAGGACGTTGTTGGAATGCACGAAAAATAATTTCCGGATATGAATTAATGCTACAATGCAGATTCGGTAAGAAAATCGTAACGACACAAACTCTCACAGTTAGGTTCCTCTACCTACAAAAAATTTCCAAGAAATTTTGTTGTTGTCTTGATTTCGGCTCGTGGACTAATTTTTCTATTGGTCATTAATGAGTGTCGTACGATTTTCGGAGCATTGCAGTGTTCCGCCAGTCACAGCTTATTAATTTCGTGCCTTTCGCTTTCTGATTTTTTAATGGTCAAAACGCACTAAGCTGTGGCTTCTACCATTCTACTGACATCGTTTTTGCCTGCCTCGTGAAAATTTGAGCCTGAAACGTCTTTGCACTTACATTTACTATGCGGATTTGGTTTGAATGCGACGACATTCGAAGATTATATCTAGCTAATGGTGACGGATTAGCTACGTATCTGGAAGCCAAAATATCTCATATCAGCCTCAGACTGCCTTTGGGCTGCTTTTCCCAGTACCTATCCATGCTCTCTATTGGTCGTGATCTCGCTATATAACAGCACTTCTAGTACGACCATGATGTACTATGACTTCATCTAAGTCATTGATGGCCTGCTGGATACCTATAATTTTGCTGCCCTCCCCCTTATCGCCACATTACATTTTGTATTACAATTACAAGGTCCGGTTTGATTGGCTTCGGTGGAAAGTCCCGTTTCACAGCCCCTTTCTGGTGCATCGAACCACTGTGAGTGCTTCACAACCATTGACTTACTTGAGGTAATATTGCCTTTTAACCTTTGAGCCAAGTTCGCTTTCTGGTAGTTGTAAACAACTTCACAATGTGCATTCTGATCATGTATGAGAAGCTCACTGAATATTGGTGACCTGTGTAACTTTACCTAATCGTTTTACCAGGCGGTATTACTCTCGACAAGGGTTTTTCAAGCCCTCTAGATTTTTTATTTGCCAGTTTAAAAGTCATTTATCGTTACTTATTTCTTTTTCCTAATTAATAATGTGCTTTCGCTCTTTAAAATTATTTGTAGTTACGTTTACTGTTTGCCCGACCGATGATTATTGGTTTAGTGTAATACTAATTTAGAGTTAGTATTTTTATGCCAGGTGCACCATATTGTGTTAATGTTTGCGATTTTTAAACTGCATGTAGCTGGTAATATACTACTGACTATTCAACTCACCCCCTTCAAGTTAACTATTCACCAATCATAATTTAGTATTTATGTCATTTGCCACCAATCAGCGTAAAATTGTGCAACAATTCCGCTAGCGGAGTTTTAATGACAATTTTTTTCTCTTCCTGTGACATTTATTTAACTTCCTGTAAAATTAATCAAATATGATATTAGAAATGTCAAATTTGACAAACAATTTATTTTACGTCAACAGATTTTTATTTTCAAAGAGGACGTGATAAAATTGATTAATTAGTAAGAAATGTCACTTTTTTTCGTTGAATAGTCCTTCAAATGCCGCTTGCAGCCGACGAATTGCATGAATTTTTGTCAAAGTGTTTATTCGTGTTTATTGCTACAAAATTGGTCTCGTGCTGTCGCACTCGACCAATTTATATCGAAGCAATAAACACTCATACACTTTGACAAAAATTTTCGGCAATTCGACGACCGCTCGCGGTATTGTATATGACTATTCAGTTCACCTGTCATCTGTCAAAAAGTGACCAATGAAAATCCAGAATTTTGACGTTTCTTGACCAATCAAAAAAATATCAGTGGATATAGCTTCATAGAAGGTATTCAAGTGACAATTTGACTGTTGTCATTGTCAACCAATGGCATTCTTCAATTTAAAAATAAACTACCAATCGAACGATTATTTTAGTGACAATAATTCGAGGAGCTTTATTTCAGCGACAATAATTCGAGGAGCTTTATTTCAGCGACAATTTTTTCTGTAACAATTATTGTAGTGACAATATTTCGAGGAGCTTTATTTCAGCGGCAATTTTTTGTGTAACTATTTTTTAATGAAAAGTTAAATTGTCAAAACGAATAGGACTCTAGGTCGAAATATTGCAGACAATTTTTGCTCTTCAGATTGTCTCGTTTCTGTTGCTTTAGAAAATAACGACTCGTGCAAGCACTCGTCGTTATTTTCGTCGCCACAGAAACTCGTATCTGAATCGCAAAAATTATTGTCGGCAATATTTTGACCTCTCGTCCTATTATTACTGACTATTTTCAACAAATGTGATTTTTACTTCCTTTTACGATAAAGGAAGTATTGAATTCACCCCAAAAATTCGAAATGGAGTTTTCAACAGATCTTCACGTTTTAGAGTCCCCTGAACCCAAAAAACGTATTTTTTTTTCATTGGTCTGTCTGTGTGTTTGTCTGTGTGTCTGTGTGTCTGTCTCTCTGTCTGTCTGTGAACAGAATATCTCAAAAATGAAAAGAGGTATGGCATTGAAACTTCATCTATAAGTTTTGTGTACTATGTAGATGATACAGCAAGCTTTTGAAGAAAATCGCATAACCGGGAGTAGGTGTTTACTCTTGTGATTTTTCAGTTTTTTTCGATTTTTTCAAAAACGGCTCTAACGATTTTTTTCAAACTTAACATTTTTATTACATTTTTAATGTGTATTGATATGAGCTAGGTGATTTTCCAGTTGAATACTTCTAAAGTGGGCTTCTATTGTTTTTTTTCTATTTCTTTTATTAACTCTTATTTTAAATAGAACACTCGGTATATTATTACATTTTTGAATTCAGCTTAAAATTTTAGAGAAAATTTGTCTCTTTAACTAACGCTCTATTTTGTACCGTTTTTATAGAATTTGTAATTTTTGAAAATTTTTGACAAATGCTTAAAAATTTAAAATCAAATTTTTGGATAATTATAAGATCACTGTAAAAGGAAGTTGTGTGAGTGCATCACACCAGATTTTTATTAGAAAAAGTCAATATTAGTGTTCTGTTACTATAGAAATTGCGTAGTTTGGTGCTAGATTTACTGAAAACTAATTTGAAAAAGTAGTTTGGTTCATTGAGTAGACCCTCGAATGCCAATCTTAGTCAAAGTTGAGTAGATTATTTTTGCGGTGGTCTCACTACTCATGTCCATTGCGCTTGGCATTAGGCTAATGGCACCGAAGCGCCATGGACATTCGACATAACTTTGCTACTCATGGTATTATAAGTGATTACTGAACATATTTTATTACACGATTTATGCGTTTTCCGGGTTTGACTTTAACTGTTAATTTGGACCTTAAGGAGGTCATTGAACCGATAAAAAAATTCCCGCTGAGTGAAAAAAAAAACGTTTGCACTGCTCCTATTTCATTTACTCCCGTATAGTGCAACCCTGTGTACTATTTTTGACTCTAAGTTTACGCCTTTTAAAAGAGGTCGAAACGTAAAAAGGTGTCTTTTATTCAAGCCGCCATATTGGATTCGCCATATTGGATCCGTCATATTACATTTTTCAGATTTGGAATTTTTTCCATGAACCTTAGGTCCCCAAAAATGTCTGTTCCGAATTTCAAGTTTGTGTAGCTGATCGGGAAGAGCAAAAATTAGTCCGTCAACTTTTTTGCAACAGACACGAGTGGATTTATATAATATATGGGTGATAGCTATCGACTATATTTTTGAGTTTATGAGTTCTCATACGAGTGCATTCCCCAAGAGCATGGTTTAAATCATAAAATTTAAGTGATGCTAAAGAGTGTAGAAAAAGTATCATTATTTAGTGTATGTGAATGGCGTAGAGACGGAAATGCAATACGCAGATCACAATCTGATAACACGTTCCACCTTGTGAGTATGCACGTTTCAGTAACAGCAATTCTGATCATTATGTAATTTAGATGTACATTGAATATCTATTCTGTGCTGCCATGATATGCGTACGTTGAGTTGCAGTCTTAAGAAATAAGGATCTCTAGATTTCGTTGCCAACCCTGTACCTATATTTCTTTCAAATATATTTTTTAAATAGGTAGCAGAACTTCTTAATTAATAAATGAACCTCTATTTAATTATATTCTTCTTCTATTTATGAAGGAGAGCACGCTGTCTGAACAAGGATATCACATTCGGTCGGATCACAGTTGCTATTTCAAGTCTGCTGCCATTGTTGCTATTGCATTTTCGTAAAAACTCAGGAGACTGCTATCACAGCAACGTTTCATGGCAAATTAATAACGCGATTAACGGTTTTTGGTGCAAATGACCTTACCGAACCTACAGCAAGCCACATCAAAGTCATTATTGTCAAAGCCTTCTATAGATAAGTGATTTATCAAACTTAATTACAGTGCGTCGAGTACTTCGTTGGCTTGCAGCAAGTATTGCTGAATATATCTGATCTGTTGTTACGTGTAGTACGTACAACCCTTGATTATTATTCCGTGTACAAATCCCAGTATATAATCGATTTTAGGTAGAGTTTATAGAAGCCTTGTTAAGCTATTATTATTTAGCAAATATCCTGGTATAACGTGCTTTACGATTTCAATTATATAGATTCTGGGTAATAGAGCTGTAATTTAATAGTAATAAAAATTATTATTTGTTTTGCCAATTACTGAATAGGGATTCCAATTATTTTTAACCCGCTTAATTTAATTACTCACATAATCATACCAACACATCAAATAAATACGTGCTCAAAAGCAAAAACTAATATAATCATATTTATGAAACATGTATAAACGTGCATATATTCTACTTGCAGGGACTGGGAATCATTGTAAATATACTAAATAATTCTCATTTGTCACTCTGATGTTGCTCTGTTCCGTTTCATATGAAAAGCATCAATAGCAGATAATTATCTGTTTGCCGCGGAGAGCAATTTAAATAATCCCGAATTTATATAATTTTTAGATGTGCGAGATACATAGGAAAACTCATATGCCTACAGCGATTATATATAATGCATAATCATTATATAAAATGAATTAAATAAGTTGCCAATAACATATGTTTGCGTCAGTTTTGACACAGACTGATGCAAATCCTAACCTGCTAACCTCGAATTTGAGATTGACTGTCACCAGTGTCAGTTATCTATTAGCTATGATTTAATGCACAACATGTCTTCATCAGTTCCAAAGCCGACTAGAACACAGATTCTAATGAACACCCTTTATAATTAGTAATAACACTAATTTCCCTGTGCTGGCAGTGGGGGATCCACCCTGCAAAAAATAGTTTATTAAAAGATAACGAGTTTTATTAACACATTACATTTGTCAAATACAGTAAAAACCATTCAAATGGGCGAAACAACCGTCTTTCCTGATATGACATCAAAATAGACAAAATTATTAAATTTCATTATTAGTAAAGCCATTTTTTTAATAAATAGCAGTATTCACTGCCGCAGACTTTTGATAAGGACAACTAATTGTTAGCATGTAATTTTTACCATTTGGTTTCGTCAATCTAATAGTAATTAACATATTAAGAGGGGTAACCCAGTCTTAACATTGAAGCATATTTTTACCACTCGAGCGAGCGCAGCGAAGCAAGAGTGGTAATTTATGTGAAAAATGTTAAGACGGTTTCCCCTTGAAATGCGTTCATTAGTTTATTGTTCATTGAGGCAATAATTTTGAATCAATAATAATTACTAAAGACTGCTAAATCGAAATCGGACTACCATGAATATGTGTGATGTTGCTATAGTGAATGCATGTTAAATGAGTGGATGCATGTTAAATGTATCTTAACATTCGAGGACGCGAGTGGATGCATGTTAAATGAGTGGATGCACGTTAAATGTATCTTAACATTTGAGGACGCGATCATGTTAACCACTGTTTAACATTTCAATGAACAATAAATGAAATTAAAGTGTAGTAGTGTATGCAAGATTTTGGAGTAATCACTGTACAATACTATTATACCTACAATTAGCCGTTATCCAGTCAATTTTCAAATCAATTTAATAAAAAATATCTGTTTATAATGCTATAATTAAAATTTGCTTTGAATTTATAATTATTAAAAAAAATACATGTTTATTTATAAAATATCTAAAAACTGCAATGTATAAAGCTGACTATTCAATTCACCTGTCATCTGTCAAAAAGTGACCAATGAAAATCCAGAATTCTGACGTTTCTTGACCAGTCAAAAAATATCAGTGGATATATCTTCCTAGAAGGTATTCAAGTGACTATTTTAAACAAATGTGATTTTTATTAGAAAAAGTCAATATTAGTGTTTGTTACTATAGAAATTGCATAGTTTGTTGCTAGATTTACTGAAAACTAATTTGAAAAAGTAGTTTGGTTCATTAAATAGTCCCTCGAATACCATTCTTAGTCAAAGTTAAGTAGATTATTTTTGCGGTGGTATCACTACTCATGTCCATTGCGCTTGGGATTAGGACTCGTGCTATCGCACTCGTCCTAATCGTACCAAAGCGCAATGGACATTCGTGACACCACCACAAAAATAGTCGACATAACTTTGACTACTCATGGTATTATAAGTGAAAGTATTTATTAAGAAACCTCTTTGTTTTAATTATAATTGAAAGGCTCACTACGTTACTTTCTGAATAGTTTAAACAGTTGCTATGCAATTACCTTCCTTCAGCCCTTGACAGTCTCCCTTTAGTATTGGCCAAAAAAGCGATACAGTGTGAATATAAGTCATGTTAATGAGTAATCTGATAGGTGCTTACAAACTTTTTGTTTTGTAAGTGTTAATATTACATACCTTTAGTTTTTTCTTCTTCCCTATTCAGAAATACATTAAAGACAATTCCTTGGATGATAATTTGCCCATCTGCAAAAATATGCTTTTGTGGTAGTTGTTTCCACCTACTAAATACTGTATTTCCTCCTAGAAACATAAAAACAACGTTATTTTGACTTTTAAATTTTGCTAAATAGTCTTACCAAGGTTTTCATATTATTTTGGTCTCAAAATTTTCCACTTCCTCCACTGTTTTTAAGGGAAGACGTTGTAAAACTTCGGACTGAATACTATTTTGGTTTCCGCCGCTTGTGCCATCGATTTTATTTAGAATAGTGGAACTTATCACCTATAAATCACCCATCCGCTTTCTAATTTGTTTAATTTCAAACGTAGCTCCATTCAACGCATCTAAAACAGCTTTGAATAAGCGCTAGAGGAAAATGTGTATTAAAGTTTTAGGTAAAAATAAAGCAAATAAAACCCAGTGCAAAATCAATACATTCTGACTATCTTATGAAAGAAAAAACATCGTGGTAGGTTAAGTTTTGCAATTATCATTCTCATTAAATTCGGCAGCAGGCCCTGTGACATTTGCAGATCTTTGCAGACTGCTATTGCCTCTTGTAATAAAACGCTGACCAATTGTACGGTGGCAAAATCGCTTTGGGCACTAAAAAGGGCAAAAAGCTGTCACAGAACTGCTTTCTCCAACACAAAACTAAATGTGGTATCATATAATTCCAAAGTAACGTTTTAAATGAACTTTGATGAAATTGTTAATATTTTTGTGAACCCCAAGGCAGGAAAAAAGCTCCTTCATTATACCAGGTGTCCATTCTCAAAGTCGAACATAGGGAATTAACATTAGTGCGTTCACTCGTTCTTCATTGAAATAATTCATTTTTCTGTAGATAATTTTAACAGACGTTGATAGAAAATACCTGATCTACGCCAACTATTTACAATTTTTTTGACAAAAGCTATCGAACTTGAGAAGCAAGTCATAGCATATTTAAAAATTCTGAAGTTTTAAATTAATATTTAAAAATAAAAACCGCATCTTGAATATTATTATTGGTATCGTTTGATGCGTAATAATTTTATCTTTCCATTGATACCATTACCTTCCCTGTAAGTTGAATTGGCGAGCAGGAATCGGGAAAAACGTTCAATACAATGTTAATCGCTTATGTTCGACTTTCAGAACGGACACCCGGTATATGTTTTTAAATATTAGGTTTAATTGTCATCATTGTATTACTATATTGCTATTATTATTATTAGCAGTTTAAGTAAATGAAATCTGGATTTTTCACACTAATTAAAATATGCGCCAAAACTTTAAGGGGTTTCCGGCGGTAAACATGGTTAGTGACTGTTTAACTTGCCTATTGGACCAACAACTGTTTCACTGAGCACTATTTGATTAACAAGCGATTCGCTTAAAACAATAAGGCCAACTTCTAACGCAAGTTGGTAATTCAAAACAAAAGCATCCCCGCCGAAAGCAGGTAGATTGTAGCTAAATTTCTCGAAATATAGTTGCCTAAAGAGCATCTGGTCCAAGGCTTAAACGTAATAGTATATTGTATGTTAAGAGCTGAAAGTGCATTCTTGCCGCTTGCGCATGAATATTGCTGGTTGAGACGAAGTCGAAACCAGCAATCATGCAAAAGCGGCAAGCGCACTTTTAGCTCGAAACATACATACTATTTTTTCGACGACTGAGCATATTATTAAAGGAAAATATCAAATTTCGTTTTATCGCAAAAATTAATTGATAATCAAGTTAACATTACTCGCGCAGTCTATATGACATGTGACGCGATTATTTCCACAAATGACAGGCGTTGTCAAGGAAACATTCGGACGCGGCTACCTATTTTGTTCACGCGGAAACCCAAAACGCTCGGCGAGCGGCAAAAAGATGAAAACGCACGCTCAGCGGCAAATGTCAACTTTCTGTTGTCAAATGACAGTGAGAAAAATCTACTTTCAATGTCAGTCGTCGAAAAAAGTATATTCCGCCTACACGAATAATTCTAGGAATTAAGATAAGTAACTTGAGAATCGCTGGAAGTTTTCAACAGATAAGAATTGTTGCAAGCTATTTTAACCTCTACTGTACTGTATCTCACAGAGTGACAATTAAGTTCGTTCGTCAAGGAAAACGAACGGTAGTATAGTTGTTTTTTATTATTTTGTCATAAACTTGATATTATAATAAATATGAAACCTCAACAGCTAAAATAAACTCAAACAGTTTCAAAAATTCCCCCTCGTGCCCTAATGCAGGCCTTCAGTCTGTTCTTAAAATTGTCCACTGTAGATCGCAACACTTCTTCAGAAATTCCAACCCATATCACTCTTAAGAAATGCTTTAGGTCTTCAATATTAACATGACGTTGTGCACAGACAGCTGCCTCTAGGATAGACCATATTATAGTGTAATCCATTGGATTCAAATCCGGTGAAAATGAAGGCCAATCTTCAGGCGAAATAAAGTCTTGAAAATTTACACGAATCCAAGCAATAGTGTTATTCGCTGTATGGGGCCTTGCAGAGTCCTGCTGGATAGTTCATCAACGATTTCCAAAATGTTGACGTGCCCATGGTTTTACTACAGCCTCCAATACGTTCGTACGATACGCTTCTGCAGTCATGCTAATCTCTTGGTCGATAAACACCAAAGGTGTTTTTCCATCCGCGGTAATTCCTGCCCAGACCATTGCTAAAGAAGGATGGGCCGATTTGAAAACATGTCTACGTCTCTCACTAGCACCTTCTATTGTACGAGCAATTATTCGAGAAGTTTGTTTATTAAACTTTTTATCTATAGTCAATACTTTGTCATCTATAAATAAAACCGATCTGTGCCAATTTCCAACAGCGCGCCGAAGCAATCTTCTACACTTTGTTACCCTGTTAGCCATTGTATTTGCAGGCAGTAAATTAACTTTTGGCTTTTATAACACTTCATTTTAAGCTTCTTTATAACAATAGTCCGAACGCTCCCTCTGCTTATTCCAAGCTCCATAGCCATCTATCGCATTGATCATCTTGAATTTCGAGTAATTCTATCTCTGATGTTACCAATCGTTTGACATGTGGCAGCAGTTTTCGGTCGTCCGCTTCTTACACGGTCACTCAAGTTTCCCAACTCGGCGAACGAGAAATTACTCTTTGCACTGTTTTTCTGTGGAAATTTAATTCACGGAAAATGTCACAAACACGATTTCCGGGCTCATAAGAGCTTATTATAGCGGCACGTTGCATTTGGCGATCCATATCTTACCAAATGTTTTACGAAATGTCAACAGACTAGGCCTACTTGTTAAATACATTTCTAGTAACGAAATATTAGACATGAAAAGCAAGGGTTGCAGTACAGAGTGCTCAGGGCAGTTTCAAAATCGGCAAGAATAACTTAATTGTCACCCTGTATACTACTTTTAAGAGCGAGTATGGCAATGAACAATTTAAACGGGACGACGATTCTACTGGATTTTAGCCCGTATTAGAGTAAACTGAGTGTTGAAAGTACTTCAAAAATAAACTAGAAATAACTCTTTTGACTGCCTTTAATATTACCGTCAAATATCATTTAAATCTGTTTTTGTATTATTTCACTAACATTTCAAAAACATGATAGAAATAATGTTTTCATAATATATTTCTTTCATCAATCCGCAAGTTCCTTTTCGAAATATTGTAGGTATCTTCGTTCCAAATATTACGGTAATCCTGGCTAAATCCCGCAAAACTAATATTCCTTTGAAATGTATTCCGGAGGTTACTTAAATAGTTTACTTTAATATTTTAAGCACCTTAAAATACAATATTATATAAACGTTTCCCAAACACTAACCCTACAATATTTTATACCGAAATGTAAAATTAATATTATGTAAATATTGCATGCTGCCTGGGTCCTTGTAAATTTTGCCTGGTGAACGGCTCATTCGCAGTGCTTTACGGATACCTCGTTTTCTAGAGTCGTAACCACTACGGATACAGGGAAAAGGTAGAGGGACTCTCAGTGAATGCCGTATTTAGGTGCTTATGTACAGCATGTCATAAATACTGGGGGGCGGGGGGGGGGGGGGGGGCGGTTACGCGGAAATATGTTTCGGTGCTCACGTAGAGCATGTCTCAAACATACTATGGAAAATGGCTACTAGGAGGTATGTCTAGGTGCTTACGTACAGCGTGCCTGATAGGTTCGGGGGTTCGATGTCGGGAGCTCTTACAGGTATTTCGGAGTGGGTCTGCTGGACTCAGGTGTCTTGTCTTACGGTTCTAGATGGTTTCTTCGGCCAGAGAGCTAAGAAGCGGGCGGCTGCTCTAGCTGCTGAGTAGATGGAGGTCGCTGGATCAAAGTGCCTTCAGTAGGTCAAGCATCTTGATTATATACATTTCTGGGCCTTGTTATCTGTTTTCAAAGGGCAATTGGAGAAGAATTGCGTGTCGTCGCTCATCGCTGGGTGGGTTTGATCTATCTTCAATCTGCGGGAACGAAAGATTCAACCACTTGATTGTGGCGTGTTTATCGGCGTTAAAATTTGAACGCATTATTATGCGTAGAAATACCAATTTCGGCTGGCGCTAACGTCACATTGTAACTTTTAAATTATTTTGTATTTACTAAAATTCCTAGCTACTCTTGAGGCGGTAGATGAGATGTATTACTATAAAGTTCTTACTGATTTACATTTTTGTTGTTTAAATTTCGGAAAAATTGTGTAACTGTCATACGTAACAGTGCTAGACCGTTGTATGCTTCTTGAGGAGGTCCGGTTGTTTTGCAATATTATTGCTACAGTAGACAGGGTGTAGAAATGCTTTACGCACCATAGGGATTTCAATGGTAATTTTTTCATATGAAAATATTTGTTTCCCTAATTATTTTAGAGCAAACTTGTATGGAAGTTTTTTGTAGAGAAAAAAATTCTGTATCCATTTATGCTAGCATTTGTCATTTTACATTTCGGAAAACCAAAAAATTAAAGAAATAAAATTACGATTTTTAGACAAATCAGTGGTGCCTTGAAATTATGGAAGCATCTCAAAGCATAAAAAAATTAGTTTTCTATTTATTTGTTTGCATCTGTCAAATGTAGCGGCAACCATGGCACTTATTGCATCTGATCTGCTTCCAGCATACCACCACTTCACAATTTGCACTAATTTTTGAAAAAATTAAAATTCTAGCTTCTTTCATTATGTTTTCTGACGTAAAATGACAAAACTGATGGCATAAATGCATGCACAATTGTTTGCTCTACAAAAAACCTATTTACAAGTTTTCTCTAAAATAATTAGGGAAGAAAATATTGTAATATGAAGAAATTACCATTGAAAACCCTATGGTGCGTAAAGCATTTCTACACCCTGTATAAGCCTTTTATGTTTACATAGGATAGAAATTGGTTGTGATTTATTTTTTAAGGTTGTGTTTGAGTTTTTTAATTTAGTAATTGTGTGTAGAACAGTTTTACTTTGGTTGAATACATAAAAAAATTGCCAATGTCTCGCCTAATTATAAACTATTATCAACACTAATTTTACGGTAGAGTTTCACGTCAAATTGTTCATCTTAGCTAATATATGATGGTAACTATCTAAAACTTCTAACCTGCTCTATACACTCTTCTTCCAGTTTCAACCTAACTATTTCCCGCTCTCGTTCTAATGCCCTCCATGGCCTATGTTTTATTTATACTTATTTTCATGACTCGTTTTTGTAGGGCTTCAATCCATAAGTTAAGGTTAAATTGTAGGTCTTCCTGGTTTTTGCTAGGAGGACTACATGGTCGGCCAAATGTAGATGTGGTTTTTGTACCGCTTGCACTCTGTAATGGCCCACTTGCAATTTCTTTGTGAGCAGGTTACACTCCTTAATAATTTCATCCATAAGTATGATGAACAGGAAGGGACTCAGAGTACCTCCTTGCCTCACTCCTTTCTTGACTGAAAATCTTCCAATCTTTGATTACCAATCCTTACATAATATCTATTGTTGTATAGCATAAACTATGGGTTGCCTAGATAAGTTCTTGATTAACTCCCCTTTTTATTAATGTATTCCATATTGACTGCCCTGGTTCTCTATCGAATGCTCTGACCAAATCCAAGAAACATAAGCACACCTGCTTGTTGTAAACTACAGTATTTTCAGAAATTTGCCGTTGTATAAATATTAGGTGCGTGGTACCTCTTGAGGCTCTAAATCAATATTGAGCCTCGTCCATATTTTCCTCCAGTTCCTTCCATATTCTTGTTTCTAGAATTCCCTCGTATAATTTTCTAACCACGCACAACAAGGATATGCCCTGATAATTTTCGCACAGCCTATTGTCTCCTTTTTTAAATATTGATGCGATGACAGTTATCTCTCAATCGCTGGGTACTCCTCTCGTTTTCTATACCGCATTGATTATTTGTAACAAAATAGCGAATCATTCCTCTCCCTGTCCTTGTAGCATTTCCGACGCAATCCGTTCATGCCCAGCTGCTTCCGCGTTCTCTAATTGGTTAATTGTCTGTTGTAATTCCTCCATTGTGACTTTTCCATTTTCTTGCATTCCATATTCTAGGTTTCTTCTTCTTCTGCTAGTTATTCTACTGTCCCATCACCATCAAAATTCAAAAGTTTTTCGAAGTTACGTCTTTATCTCTTCATTATTTCCTGCGGCTCCGTTAATACTTTCCCATCTTTGTCAATTACCTGGTGGGAAAGGCATTTTTACCTTTTCTGAAACTCCTAATTAATCTGTGGAATCACTTTTGATTGTTGTTAAAGTTTTCCTCCATTTTCGATTTGAACTGTTGCCACGCCTGTTCTTTAACCTGCGGTATCGCATATTTTACCTTGTTTCTTTGTTCTTTACAATTCTCGTAATCTTCTGGAGTTTTCGAATTTAGGAATGTTTTTCGCAGCTCTTGTGTACTTTTGATCTAATTCCTCCAGACCACCAGGCTTCCCATCACTTCCAGTAATGGTTACTATACATATTTTTTCGGATGCTTTTAAATTGTCTCCAGAGTTCCTCTAGATCCATAGTACATGAGTCTTTTACTGTTTTTACCATATCTCTTCCAATTTCTGTTTGAAGCTCTTCCCGGTCTACGGGGTCTCTCAATCGTTGGATTTTTATTCTTCTAATCAACAGTGGGGCATTATATTGTTTTATCGTAACCTGTTGGTCCAACCCTATTCTAGTTTCTACTAGATAATAGTCTGTCTCTATTTCCTATCCTCTTTTGACCTTCGTATCTATTACCCTTATTGCAATATCTGTCTGTACTATGATATAATTTATTTTGAATTTCTAACCTCTGGTAGGTTGTGTCCGGCTAAACTTATGAAAGCGAACTGTCAGAAAATACAAAGATACAGCGAGGCCTAAGACAGGGACGTGTACTATCGCCGCTTTCACTTAATATCTACTCGGAAGCTATTTTCCAAAAGGCACTGAACGTTGTACAAGTCACTATAAATGGACAACCAGTGAATAATATACGCTATGCCGATGACACGGTAATAATTGCGGACAACATTGGAGACTTACAAGTAATGACAGAAAGAGTGAACAACGCGAGTAAAGAGTATGGTCTAAAAATGAATCTACAAAAGACCAGATTCATGATATTCACCAAAAATCCGAACATGCAAGCCGATCTCGCCATTAATAATATACAGATAGAAAGAATATGTAAGTACAAATATTTAGGCACATGGCTCACGTATTCAGGAAAGCAAACTTTAGAAATACGAACTCGTATAGAAATAGCCAGAAATGCATTTATAAAAATGTAAAAAATGCTAACTAGTAAGAATTAAAATCTCTCGCTTAGAATGAAAATGGCAAGATGTTATGTATTCTCAACATTACTGTATGGAATGGAAGCCTGGACGATGAAAAAGACAGATGAGAAAAGAGTTGAGGCTTTAGCAATGTGGTCTTATAGACGCATATTAAAAATACCCTGGACGGATAGAGTCACCAACGTAGAAGTACTCAATCGTATGAGCAAACAGGTAGAAGTTATTAACACCATAAAAAGAAGAAAACTAGAATACCTTGCACATGTCATAAGAGGAAAAAAGTACTCGTTACTCCATATAATCATGCAGGAAACGATTTGCGGAAAAAGAAACGCAGGGCGGAAACGAAGCTCTTGGTTGAAGAAACTCAGAGAGTGGTACAGTTGCAGTTCCGTCGAATTGTTTAGAGCAGCAGTTAACAGAGTTAGGATTGCCACGGTGATAGCCGACCTACGTTAGAAGATGGCACCTGAAGAAGAAAGAAGACATAATCTAGCAGCAGCTTTTCAAATTCCACTCAAGGCTTCTTCACCATGTTTCCTTATGACCTCCCCGTATCGGTGTACATCGTTTTCTACGCGTGCATTGAGGTCTCCAATCACAATTATCTTCCCTTTCGGTTTAACTACTGTGGTCTGGAACTGTTCGAAACAGGTCTTTCTTCGTGTTGCTTTTCATCTTCTTTAGGGCCGTAGCCTAGTTACTATTATACTTCAGCCTTCGTGTGCATTAATATTTAGTTCGACCAGCAGCACACTTTCTGATATAAACTCCCAGGCTGTAAGTTTTTCTTCCCAATCTGATCGGGTAATACAAGCCACCCCCGCTGTCGCCTACGAGTCCACGACGACCTCACAAAATACTACTATATGACTATTATTCGTTAACAAGTATATCGTGAATCGCGGCTTCGTTTCACAAAGTTACTTACAATCATAGTATTTCCAAAAATTAATTAAAGGTGATTAGGCAAAATAGTTAGCATTTGTTTAAGCCGGCGGAAGTGTTCGTTAGCAATAGCAGCAATTAGAGTAACGAGCGACAAAATCAACCTACGACGATAAGCAAGCCAGCCAGCGACCCTGCCACAACTGAGTATACCAGCGATAAAGCAGTGTGCGAAAAACGAAGCTTTAAAAATCGGTGCAGCGAGGTGCAGTAAATGAACAAATCTAGTGAAATAAGTGAAAAGGCAGAAGACAGAAACGCTACGTAAAGAAAAGAAGCTAAGTATTCAACAGAAGTCCGCCAAAGACTGGGAAATTAACCAAATTTTGATGTCGAGACGCAGAAAAAAAGATATCAAAGATGATATAAAGAAAAATAATGAGTAATTACAGCAGCAAATTGCAAAAGGCTTAAAAACTCATAATGACAAAATCAGTGCATTAGAATGGAAGCTCGAGGAGACAGATCAGAAACGGAAGGAAGAGAAAGAACAGGTTACAAAGAAAACTGAAAATGTCGAACATAAAATGGAATTGCAGGACAGGGACAGTAGAAATAATCTCGTCATAACAGGGATTAAAGTGGATACAACTAATATAAGTGTTATTAAAGATGGCGCTAAAAAAATATTAAAGCAAAACCAGGAGTAGAGCCTGTGAGTAACGAGGCGTATGCTGCCACAGATACCAAATGTGTAATATCACTGCGAAGCTAGGAGGAGAAACAAAAGTTTTTAAAGAATTGCTGTAAGTTTAAGAATTCCAATGTTTACATAAGAAGAGATATGACATTGGAACATTGAATATCAGAAACTATAGATTACCGAAACCAATACAAATGAGACAGTCAAAAAAATAAAATTAAATTAAAATTGACATTTCAATTAATAAAGCGCAAATAGTTGGTCCCGTTATCTAAGGCGACTTCTGGTCCACCTTTTTACGTTTTAGGAAACATCAGATTGCTTTGACAGGTGATATTTAAAAGATGTATCGCCAAAGCCCTATCCACCCTTCACAAAGAAAATTTCAGCGTTTTCTCTGGCGGGATAACCCCAACCTTAAAAGTGAGACCTAGGCATTGCAAACCCTTACATATGGTACTCCGAGTGCTAGTTATTTACCTACCAAATACTTACAAAATCTATTTTGATATCGCACTTCTATATGGATGATCTCCTAATTGGTGCAGATTCATTTACAGAGATTCTAAAAATTCAAAACGAACTGGTTTCTATTTCACCAAATGCAAATTTTCCTATTTATAGATTTTGTCGAATAATTTGGATCTTTTACCAGATGATGTAAAGCCAAATTCTGATTTTTATATAATTCCTATGGGCGATCGTGAAAACGGAAACACTTTAGGCATTCCCTGGAATTCCGTTGCTGATATCATACAATATGATATCGAAACAAAATAAAATATAGCAATAAATTCAAAGCGTGCTGTTTTATCAACGGTACAGCTATTCAACCTTTTAGGCTTACTTTCTCCAGTCATTTTTACGGGAAAATTTCTTATTCAGAAACGCTGGAAACCAAAAATGTCTTGGGATGAAAACAATCCAAACAATTTAAAATCCAAGTAGTTAAAATCCAAGTGTGCTTTTTCGTCCTGGCGTCTCCTACTGAAACTTTTTAGAGGCAGTTCAGCAGTGGAAACTATATCACAAACCAGCGATTATTTTTACTTTTTTTGCAAACATATGATTTAAAGTAGAAAAGTCCATCGAATACAACAAGTCTGCATATATTTGCTTCGTGGACCTAAAAATCACATTTGAGAAGGTGCGACGAAACGATATTATGCACCTATTACGAATAGAGGCAAATTGAACAGAAGATAAAAGAACTAATTATAGAAATAACCGTGAATAGCAAAGCAAAACTCAGAATGAGAAGTGGAGAAATAATATACATAGACCTAAGAGAAGGAATACGGCAAGGGGACTCACTTAGGCCACTACTGTTCAACATGATAATGAATGAAATAATTCACGAAGTAAAAAACGAGGAGGATGCGGAATGGAAGCTCATGACATCCGTATACGCTAATGACGCGGTACTGATGGCCGACGACTTGTAAAGACAGCTAAATACCTTCAGTGTAACACCAAGAGAATATAACATGATAATTTCAACGGAAAAGACTAAACTCATGGTGATCAGTAAGAAACTTCGAGGGTGTAAATTGGAAATAGAGGGAAAAATCATACAACTACCTAGGAGTTGAAATCACCAGTGCAAGAAACATGATGGCATAGGTAACGACACAAATAACTAAAGCGATCAGCTAAGAGAAACAATGTGGAAGAACAAATACATCACCGCAGAAAGTAAGATGAGTGTATATGTAGAAGACAGCTATGAGATCAATCCTAACATATGAAGCGGAGACAAGACATACACGAATAAACAGAAAATTAACAACGTAGAAAGAAAAGCACTAAGATCTATAAAAGGCAGAACGTTGAGAGATAGACAAAGAAACAGTAGCATGCGAGAGCAATGCAACATCAAAAACATAAAAAGTGGATAAAAACGTGAAAAAAAAATAATTGGGATGAACATGTAGACAGAATGCGACCGGACCGAATAGCAAATGTATGTAAGATCAACAAATGATACAGCAGAACATCAGTTGAAAATCACCAAAACGATAGGAAGATAATATACATACAACCACAACAGAAACGAAATAAGAGTGATAGCTTTTTACTTACCTTTAGGTCGGCGTTCTATATTTTTGACTCAACAATCGATCGCTATAAAAGTGTACTTGAGGCCCGCCTGTAGCAACAGTGAAGACGTCACGAATTCTTTAAATTAAGATGTTAAAAGGAGCGCCAACAAGTTTGGCTCAAGTACACTGATATAGGTCAAGAAACTGATAACTTTGTATCTGACAATACGATTATTGAACTCAATGTCTAAGAAGAAAATGAAAGAGAGCAATACCTTTAGCTAGCTTTATTATTTCTCACACGTTGTATTTCTTGATTTGACAGTTATTCAATTAGGCACTACTATTTGCACGGGGTACCCCAATTAACTTAAATCAATACGTTTAATGAGTACACACTGTTCTTATATGCGAAAGACCATCAGATTTTAGTTAAATCACTTATCTGTTTGTTGTTACACTTGTAGATTCTTAATAAATCCAATGACTCCTAACAAATGTCAGCTTGTCAGCCCCTAATCGCCGGCTGTCACCTGCTGCACGTAGACCCCAAAACTGCGTGATGATTTTCAGCAGACTAACTTCCCGTAGGTTTTACGCCTAATACTTGTTGCTATAATATCGAAATTTAAGATGGAATGAGGTAGATGCCAGAATAATTATACGTAACCTGATAACAGGCAATAAACTATGCAAACGTTTTCCGTGGTTCCTATATCGCTTCTATGCTCGAATCTACATTCGTTGGAAAGTGATACTCGCTCCCAGAATTTCGTAGCAGGACGGTCGGTCAGTATTATTCACCTACTATAACCCAAACCACGAGAATTTGCGAGATTATCACATTATTTTCCACGAAACCTTTTGCACGTTAAAATGCTGTCCCTCGTTTTTCAAAACAAAATCCGTTATTTATTTTCTACCCTCTAGTAGCAATCATTGCCACTTTGATATTAATTTTTATGAGCTTTTACCGCGTTATTCTCACGTGATCTTTTATCTCTACTTATATACCGTCAACTACTAGATTAGTGCCATATGCTTTTAGCACGTAACAAGAGATAGACAAACAGGAGCATCCCTAGTAACGCAAAAAAGAAGAAGCTGA